>JACDJE010000062.1:2675983-2703481 GCA_016647715.1 Pavo muticus
GGGAGGGGGGAGGAATACATATATATATTTAAATGTATTGAAATCTCAGCAATGCAGAGTAACAGCAAATAAGCACTGTCTGCAAGCACAGTCACAGCATGTTATTACAGAGAGACCAGCTTGGGCAAAGTTCCATCTAGCAAATGAATTGCTGATTGTCATCCAAGAACAACTGGGAAAATAATAATATTTAAGCGACGGCTCTTCAAAGGGCATGTTCTTGAGCCCTATAACGACAGGAGAAATCCTTATGTTTCAGATACCTTTAGATAACATCTCAATATGCATACTACACAGGAACCTCAGATTGGTCACTTTGGTTGCTTGCATAAGAGTGATTTTATATTTTAACAACTTTTTTAAACAACCTTGCCAGTTTTACTCTGAAATATCAAATCATGCTGGTGTTTATGTTCCCATATCACCATTCCTATTAACACAAACAATACTAAGACTACCAACATCTGCTGGAGCTTTGGGCCTTTCGCAGTGCATACAACTGTTTCTATTCCCTGCTATACCCATCTTTCTCATTTACACTCGCACACCGTCCCTTGTGTTTACCAAAACAGGAATACAGACATTAAGACGGAAAAAGATTCCCCTAAGATGACAAAGGGGGGATAAAAAAAACAAACTGTAGCTTGTGAAACAGCTCAATTCTGTCTTTTGTTAATGCAAGTCAACTTATACAAATCCACAGGGAGACCCTTGGTGTTTTTCTAGTAATAAAATAACTGATTTATAATTCTGCAGGTCTCAGAGCACAGAGTTTTGCTTATGCAGACCTTTACCAAAATACGAACTCCATTGTTGCAAGCCTCAAAAACACCCAGAAAGCAGCCCTAATTGGTGGCATAGAAGCACTGTTCATTGGTGGAAAAGAATCAATTACTCCAAGAATTCTTCCTGCTATCACAGCGTGTCTTTAAGACAACATGGGAAATTTAATATACAGAGACAAGAGTTAGTTAGCTCCAAGTGAGGCTTTTCCAGATTGGACACCTGCTTTCTATGTGCACATCCTTGGCTGTCAGCTACTGCCAGCCTGCACCTCCACGGGAGGACCACCTCTGCCAACTTAAGCCTTTACAAGAACGCCTTGGGACTGCCCACTGCCAGCTTGCAGATCAGCACCCTAGTTTTCCCACAAGTGATGAGATGAGACGCAGACATGCTAGAAATTAAACAAAAGTCAGTCTGTACCTGCGTGGTTGTGTGGTTGACTATGGCCTTCCCAGGGGAGGAGGGTGCTGACTGCTGCACTGTGAGGATCTGCTGTCCTAACGCTACATTCAGTGGGACGCCCACCGTCTTCTGGGGGGAGTTGGGAGGCTGGGAGGCCACTGACACCACTGTTAGCTGCTTGGCAAAACAAAGAAGCAGTTTAAATCTCTGTGCAGTATGCAAGACCCTCTATATATACGTCCCTCTAATCACAAGAGGTACAGTTCTCCCACTGTATATCAAGTGCTTCCTGTGAACAAGAGTTGTGCTCTAATCACAACTCACACTGTGCAACCTGAGTGCAATCACAGCACATACACGGGTTAGAAGCTTCAAGGCATGGCCAGTTTCCAGCACAGAAAGGCCCCTACAGAAAGTCAGCACTGCCCCTGTTTTGGTTGGAAACTCCGCACACTGAAGCCATAGCATTGTCAGGATGGATTTTTGGAATAACAGCTTTATAATTGGCACCACAATGGCTACGTGATCAATGGGAATTTTAAAGGATGGAAATGAAAGAAAAAAAATAATCTCACTTTATGCTGTTAATTTATACCAAATATAAAAGAACTTCACCAGTATTTTCAAATTTTCCAGATTCTGATAAGATCCAGTTTTCTGCAGTGTGTCATTTGACTACTCTATTCTACAGACTCACAGCCCTTCTGCTGCATTTTCACTGATAAAACCAGGACATCTTCTACAGTTGGTTTTCTACCTACTCTTTTAAATTTCCTGCTTTAAGCTTAAAGAAAGATTGACAGGTTTTGATACTTCTTTTAAAAAAGATACTTAGAATTATTTGTCTACAGTAAACTCAGGAGGTAGCTATGAGACTTTTCACTCCCACTCTTCTGATAATTCTTAGAAGCAGATTTATTTTACAGCTTCCCTACATTGCTTTGCTCAGTAATAACTCTGAAACAAAAGTCCTTTGCTTCGTTTCTGTGACATTCCATAGCTAATGCACATCCGAACTAAGAAAATCCTAATTCTCACACTGGTTTTCATACATTGTACTTAGCTTGCAAGTGCTATATATCTTGGTTCCCGCTCTAAGACTCATCCTTTCTCCAGCAATATTCTTCTTCTCAAGGGAATTTTATCAGGTCTAAGATACAAGCATCACTGCAATGCTCGTCTGCAACACGGCTGATGATGAATGAGTTACCTTTCTATCAACTGTCTGCCTATACCAATGTCCCACTCTGTCAAGAATCATTGCCAATCTCATCTACGTCAGTCAAGATTAGTGAAGACTAAGTTATCTACAGAGCACCAGGCTATGGCTGGTAAATGTTAACCTATAAAGTAACTGAGATCTCCTCTTGAAGAGCCTGGTGAATTTTTAAAAACTTGTTAAAAAAAAGTACTATTTCAGTACTTGGCTAGAGGAGAAAAGCTGCTCTCAGAATGGATGCTTAGGGAATGGCAAAAAGTGACAGGAATGGGAAATTAATGCAGTAATGCGTATTGAAATCACATTAAAGGAGCTAGGTGAAAAATCCAGCTTAGGCCACTAATGCAGAGCGGAGCATAGTGACTCACAATGGAGACTCCGGAGTGGCAGATCACAGACAGCTTGCAGCAAAGATGCAAACACAGAGCCTCCTTTGCAGCAGAGACCGGAAGGCTGCAGCCAGAATAGGGTTCTTACCTTGTTAGGGGATTTGAGTGGAGAGATAGCTATCTTATTCGGTGTCTGTTGTGTTGTTGTACTCAAAGATGATCCAATAACTCCACTCTCAGAGATTGTTATTGTCTTTGGTGGTGTTCCTGGAGTAGATTGTGAAACAACCCTGCCTATAATCAAGAAAGGTATGGTCAGCTGAACTATCACCATTTACAACTCGTAAAGCAGAAGTTTTCTCTGGTTGGCATGCAGCTGATCCTCACCTGAAGGTACAATACCTAGCAGAAAGGACAGTAGAATTCTTTTGCGTTAGATTCAGCAAGAAAGTAATTTGCATTGCTACAAATAAAGACTTTTTTAAGCCATTTAGGCTTAAAAAAAGCTGAAAGTTATATCGACCTTTCTGTAAGGTTCAGTAGTTGAATCTTTAGAGCCAGAACAGCATCTCCAGGCACAAAGCCCTTCAGTACTCCTGGCCTGCACACAAATACCCTGACAGCTGGCAGCTTGCTAGGAAGTCCCCAGGCTGCTGCCAATGTGCAAGAAAGTGTGAACCAGGAAGAGGGGAGTGGTGTGAGTGCTTCTTTTAACAGCTCTGACAGCAGAAACTCTCCATATGACCATGAAAGTGGTACTTGGTGTCTCTCCACATTCAACTGTGACCTCTTTTTCCTTCAGTTTGTGTTGGTGGTTGGCTTTTTCACTGCCTACAGAATAGATGACACTCTTGTGAAAATAAGGGTGGAGGTGCAACTCCACATACAATCTGCTTTTACGATGGCAAAGAAGCTTAAACATCAAAAGCTCCAAATCACAAAATCAGCCTCAGCAACATTGCAAAACTCCAAGAGCAGAGGTCTTGGGGGCTTTTTTAACGCTTTTAAAATGATTTCCAAAGAGTGCTTGACCACTGAGCTTCCCTCTGCTGCCCTTCGGCTCAGACACATTTCTGTCATAGCTTCTCTCTCACCGACTCTGCTGTACTATAAATCAAAATCAAACAAGAAACAGCATAACTTTCTGATCCAAAACCATCTGCTGACACGATGTTTAACTCAACCCAACTAATGCAGAACACCATCCTTGCAGAAAGCTGCCCTGAGATCCGTGTGCTCTAAGGCAACCTTAACCTTTGCACAGCCAAAGTAACAGCATGCTTGGTTGCTAAAACATGCAACCTGAAAAACGTCATCCTCTTCAGTATTCAATACTTCTAAGTTGTCCCCCCTACTCTGTCCCTTGTAACAGTTTTTCCCCTTCTCATTGCATTTCCTCTGCTGCCCTTGGCATCAGCTTCCTAAACAGAATCTGGTTGCTCATATTGACAATTCTTTCAAATAAAGAACTTCCACCTCAGCTGGTAGAAATTTCCAAGCAATTGAAAATACCCATCAGACCGAGAAAAACACATAAGCAAATCAGAACTCAACACCTTCTCCACATACCAGCCTCTCTAAGCTGGCAAACTGTACTACTGGTGGTTGGGGTGGAAAGAGGAAAGGAAGGTATTTAGAAAGACTCTCTCTCTCACTTAGAAAAGCATCTTCACCTCCCAGTGATGCCTCCTGCAAGCTCAGGAAAAAGTACTTCTCCAGCATATTCATTTGAAAGGTAGAAGTTGATTTCCTTTGTAATGCATTTGTTTGTCAATACTGCATAGATACCTCGTGATCCGTATGTTTACTTTCACTCTGGAGGCAGCAGGATTTAGGAACCTAGTGGAACACACTTGTAAAAATGATTTCTGCTGTGGTTCCTTACTGCTTGTCAGTTTTCATGTAACACCAGATAAAGATGTAATGCTTCTCAAAGCGGCTTCCTTCCCCCCAGGTTTATTTTTTAAACACACAAATAGCTTAATTCAGATGTGTATAAACACAGCAAAGCAATCTTATTATTTATAGGTCTGTATGTTTGGTGGGGAACTGTCTGAGGAAGAGGAATAAGTGGGAATTGGGACATCCAGTTTCACTGGCAACATAAAGCTGGGCACAGGCCAGTCCCACAGCACAAGGAAAGGATTATGATTCAAATATGTGCCAATCACTGTAGCAGTGGAAATGATGAATACAGGAGACAGTCGCTTTCTTTTTTACAGCCAGCTCAAGTCCTAGCTCTATGAAGACTTAACACATTCATTTAAATACATGGAAGAGATTTCAGGCCTACTTGGGTTTGTCAGTCTGAACAGCTGAAGAAACCCTTCAGAGCTCTGAAAACAACCCCAGCTTTCTACATTTGTCCTTTTGTGATAATTTGCATGCATTTTATCAAGGGACACATCAGGCCCACTGCCAAAGTGAACAAAAGCTTACACTGGTGGGGCTTTTTTATTTTTTTTAAGACAAAAAAGGACCAGATTTGTTTTCCAAACAGGCAAACCATCTCTTATTAACCTTAATTAACTTCTTAGACTCTTCTGAAACGCTTATTTCTTAAGTAGTTGAGGAATTCAACAGAAACAACAGCTTCATTGATTGTTCTCTCAGAAATGTTTCTCTTGTTATTTGCAAGTATCACATTTAAGTCTATCACAAGCAGATTATAGAAATAGAAGAGCATTTGCTTCCCTTCCCTCTTTTTTAGTTAAGTTATCCATAAATACTTTATCAAGTTGCCTTTTCTCAAGCTGAGACACTTCTCTCTTTCCCCTCAAAATCCACAAAGTAAAAACATTTTGCAGAAAAACCAAAATAATCCAAATCTACAGCCACGTAAGTGAACCAAGTATAAGGGAATTGACCACTGCCCATATCTGCTTCTAACTACCAAAATCTGATTTTTTTTTTCCCCCAGTTGCTTCAGAAATCTATAATAAAATTCAATACAAAAAAAATTCTACCACCATCATCTCTATGAATAGTCTTAAAAAAATTGTAAAGCAAAACAAGTCAAGTAAGTACAACCTGCAATGACCGGCGACACTTGAGTGGTCTGCCCTGTAACAGCTTTGCTATTGATTGGTTTTGCAAAGATGAGCTTGGTGATCACTGGGCCTGAAGTTGCGGTTCGGGTCTTCTTTGCAATCTGAAAGATGGATTAAAAAAGAGCTCAAGTAACTTGAGTGTTTTGGATCAGAATGATCGTGTTGTTACGTACATCATACAAGAGGGCGACATTCGCACATGGAAGTAGAGAGAAACTGTTCATCTCACACTTTACGTCAATTTCTCATGGGTTATCATCTGTGCCACTTGAGAGAGCAAGCCAAAGCACAGCAGCCAAACCCCATACAGTCATCCTATAAGGTCTCTGTACAAACATGTCTTGATTTCAAGGTACCTTATTAGTGTCCTGAAAATAAATTTCACATGCAGTCTGTCTATATAAAAACATTAACTTAAAAGCATCAGTCTTAAAATTTGAAGTTTAAAAAAAAGTCACATTTTCAGGTAACCGGGACATAACTTGCTCCTCAAACTATCACAACAAGACAACTACTGCTCTGAAACATCTCTTCACCTGTGCTGACATAGCACCACACTTCTGCCCTACAAATGGGAGAAAAAATAAGCAAGAAACTTCTGGAAGTCTTAGGCACTGGTTAACTAACACAAAATCAGTCGGCTACATCCAGGCCTTTTGTGTACATTTCACAGCAGATCCCGTCTCCAGAAGTACTGCAGCACCAGGAAAGAGTACATGCAATTTGATGAGACAGACTGTTTCACCTTGAAGGCTTTTGTTTAAGAAGAGTTTGGTAACAAAGACTTCCCTGCCCCTCCCCCCTCTTTTCAGTACTGAAGGGTCTGCTACCAGATGCATTTATCCTAACTGTTTCTACTAACCCATGTGCCTGTCCTGCATCCCACAGACACGAGCCACCAACTCTAGCAACGTCACAGACCCACGGCATGGCATCCACATGGGAAGCCACATACCGAGTTGCAGATCTGCTTTTGGTACTGAAGCAGCTAACCAGTGAAACCTCACACATGTAGAAAAATATAGACGTAACAGCTACTTTCAACAGCCTGAGAAAGTTGTGATTGCTTAAATGAAGCAATTGAGTTGGCTGGATGTTGTGGTTTCCTATACACAGCCCTATTTCTAGCATGTGCTGACTAAGAACACCTTTACATTCTAAATATTCTGCAATACATACTGAATTCAGCAGTCTGCACAAAGAGCAAGAGTGGGGCAGTTTCAACTGCCAGCAACATGCTTGCAGGATGGCTGGGGCAGCCAGACCTCCACCTGTGATGGGTCTGAACCTTCTGGCCTCCTACAGAAAGGATATGTCTCTGCGTACTTGAGCTGTGCCCAGCCAAGGGAAAGGGACACCCAGCAGCTCCGACACTACTCAGCAACAGAGGACAAACAGTGTTTAGAGGATGCCTTCTGTTCCTCTGCATTTAGACTGGAGTGCTTTTTGGAGTAAACCTTCACCCTAAAATGAAACAGGGAGGAAACCCCCATTCTTCTTGGAGATATATTAAGCTTCAAATATAATTTTTTTTTTCACAGAAAGAAGCCTAATTCACAGCACACTTTATAAATATAACTCAAATACATTTAACATCTCAAGAATTCACTTCTCTTTGCAAATATATAGGGGATAGATGAACACAATCTAGTATTTTATAAGCCAAACTACACGCATTCCAGTTTCTAATAAATTCCCCACGTTTTACCTGTTGGATTAGCAATTTCCATTCTGTTGAAGTTAATTCTAACTCTGCCAGAGGTTTCAGACCAACTCAACTGCTATTACTTTTACTCTTTGAAGCAAGGTCAAAATCTGACACTGAACTTGACCACCACCTACCAGAACACAAGCAGTGAGCAGCAGTTGTTTCTCAGTAACAGCCATTAACTTTGCTTAAATTACTTGTGTAAACGCTTGTAAATACCAGCCAACAACATGAATTATCTCAGAGAAAAGTAAAATCCCAATGCAATAGCCAGTCAACACAAATAGCCCTGCTCCCTACAGGCTCAACTTGCAATACCATCCTACTGGTCTAGTAAGAAGGAGTTCTAACATCATCTAAGAAAAGACCGAATCCCTCCAGGCCTTTGGAGACATAGCAAAACCCCAACACGGTTCCCTTGGCCATTAGAAACAGGACACATGCTCCCTGTCAGCCAAGGGGCTGACTGCCCCTTGCCAGAGAGCCTTTTTGAGAGCTCTGCTGCAGGAGCTGATAGCACAAGTGCTTCAGTAGGAAACTCATTACCCACTTCAGTATAACTGGAGAAGTCAGAGGAAATCGAAATGACAGACTGCCCCTTTGATGCTTCAGCAAGAGCAAGTTCTCTGGAGCTCTCTGTCATTGCCTATACTAATCACAGGAAGTTAACATTATTCCTCTTTGCCTACGTAAGCTAAGCACGCTCTCCACAAGTTACTTCAAATTAGACTGCAAAAGTATTTCCTGTGGCAACAAGCTTTTCCATTAGGAAAATATTAATTTAAGCAGCACGCTTCAGTCGTCTTCTTTGTAAAGCGGGAGAACGATTAACATGCAAGCATCTCTACTTAAAGAGTTAATTTGTGCCTCTAAGCACTCCCCACTAACCAAGATAGCAAGTGTGCTTCTGTGACCAGACTGACTTCAGCTGTCAAACAATGTAGTAGTCACACAGAAAAAGGAATGCGCGCACCTTACTGCTACATACAGAACACTACCACCACAAGGAAGCTAACATTCTATAAATCCACTCCCTCGATGACCTCACAGGAGATCTTGCATGTAGCCACACCCGAAGTAATTTATACTTGGTATAAAAGGAAAAAAGCCAAAAACAGAGACTGGAAATAGAAGATAACAGCATACTCCAGAGAAGATAATAAGGATACGATACTGTGTCAGGAATAGGGATTTTCTGCAGGATTAGGGAGTACATGACATTATTTTTCCACCATGAGACACAGCCACAATGCTGGCTTAGCAGTTGTTTTGCCATGGTAGCAATTGTGCTACAGACATGTAGGTTTAACTGCTGAAATGCACAGCCAGTTACCGCACCAAGACAAGTTCAAGTCAGACCAGTCTAGTGACAGCTGTGATGGTGGGTCCAGACCTCTGGTTGAGTCATATGCAAGGCTCAACTTCTGCTTTGCACTGAAGCACCAGATAATATACTAGCACGTGGCGATTTTTAAGCTTGCATGCAAGCAGGAACCCTAGGCTAAAAGCAGATGCATTTGCCAAGTTGTTTTTCCCACATTCAGGGTAGTGACTTCACCTATATTGTGACAAGTCACCCAGGTCTACAAACAAGAAAGCAATAAGCCTCTTCCTCTTAGCACAGAAGAATCCTAAGGCCATGCTACGTTTTATACTGCACAGTCTCATAACTCTCAACATTGCAGAGAGGGAGCAAGATTACAAGGAATGTTCTGCTGGAACTCTTATCAACTCTGCCCTTTCTCAAATGCTGAGATATCAAGTGTTACAAATACATTATAGTAAGACTCATGCATTTCCTTGATCTGAGAAGTTGCTAGTACAGTGATAATGTAAGGAGAATTGTAGAGAGGCTCTTAGTCATCCAAGCTGAGTCTTTTATCGAGTCATTTTTCAGCAACAAGTCCAAATGATGCGCTGCTGAGCATTTGAAAACAAGTGAATCACATGAGTTAAGTTACACATATCCCCTGGGAAGCAGGGAGGCATTCATGGCTTCCTTTTCCACTCAGAAGGTGCCAAGAAGGCACTGAAAGTTTAGAGTTTCATTCTGGACCGTACGGTAAATGCATGACTTCATTTTCTAAGCCAGGAACTTGAAGCATAGGTTACCTCCCCTGTCATACATGATATAGTAGACTGAAACTCTCACCTAGCCTCATATAACCCTTTGATATAGTAATTTTCTGCAGGGATAAGTACTGTCTGGGAGCTGCTCATGTAGCTGTTTTTCCTGCAGTATCAGGCAGTTCTAACAAACTGAACACTGTTGTCTTGCTTTTCATTTCTACTTCCTCCACTCCTTATAAGAAAAAACAGACAATGAATATCATGAATTAACAATTCAATCCATTTTACAAAAGAAAGTAAAGATTTAACAAAGTTAATCAAACCACCATTAAATCGATTAACAAATGATTTTAAGTCCATTTGTATCAGGTTATTATATTAGGGAACCTGCAGAATTCCTAATGACAAACAGTAGAGGTCAATCATTAAATCACTGCTGGTACAAGTAATCTCATGCAAGCAGAAGCTCATCACAGCTAAGCTATTTTCTTCTGTTTCTTGTACGTGCCAATTAGCAGTAACTGAAGCTAACAGGTACTGATCTTACACCTTCCTGTATCGACTCAGAAGCAAAGACTTTTGAAAGCTGCAACATCAACAGTATCATTAACAATGAAGGTGCAAAAATAAACATACAAAACAGATGTATTTTAAACAGTCATAAGTATGAAACATTTTTTCTTGCAGATATAATGTAGCGACAAAGGAGGAAAAAGCAGAAACAGGTGCAAGGATCACCTATTGATTTAAAACAAACTATCACAGTGACAGTTGTTCATGCTTGCTTATCATGAAATACTAGAATGTAGCACGTAGCGGTAGAATGTACCGCTGCTTGCAGTATGCTTAAAAGCCAGTCATTTTTCACACGCAGGAAATTTGTTTTTGCTTGGATACTTGGAGTTGCCTTTCTCATTTTACTCAACTGTAAACATGATTATTTTCCACCATAACCTCCACTGAGTTCCAGCTCTCCTTTCATGACTTTTTGATTTGTGTCTCACCTCCATTTAGAACAAAGTCACTCGCGTTCAGTTCTGCCATGTCTCAGGTATCAGACCCCTTTGGCTAATAGCCCATGTCTTTTCAACGTATTTTCAGATCCCTTCAGACTCTCTCTACTTTCAATTATCTCAAGATCTGTACCTGAGGCAGGAAATAGCACTTTGAAGTGTCCATCTTACAATACAATCTAGCTGATCAATATACACTGATAAGCTTAAGCAGGTTTAAGGCAGACGAGATGTACCATTTTTGTTCCTTCTCAAATGCATTAAGGTTCTTTGGAGACTTGTAACAAGCTAAATTCAAGAATTTAAGAAGCTAGTTGCCCTTAAAAGTGGAAAGCAGTGTACACTTGGAATAAAGAATGGTAGTCATCAAGACTTCAATTCAGTCTTATGAAAACACAGAGTTTATTTTTATAAAATGTAAACAATGGGAAAATTCAATATAATGAATTTTGATAGTTAACTTCCTCTGAGGCAAACTCCTAAGATTCAAGACAGTAGCTGGGAGATAAAAGGCATACAATTGTAAATGCATTCACAGATGAAAGAGTGGGCTAAGAGCAGCACTGTACTTTCATACAAGGACAGGCAAGGCTGAAAGCAACCTTTCAGTGTGTCAGCCAGTGAAGGAAGTAGACAATAGTCGCACAAATAGAATCATTTTAAAGAGGTTTCATCAGCATAACTCACTTTACCTGTACTGTTTTTAATTGCTGAGTCTGCAAAACAGAAGGCTGGGCAGCAGTATTTATCAGCTGACTTCCTTGTGTTAAAGCTGAGACACCAACAACAGGTTTCACTTCTGACCGACCTCCAATAACAACTTTGATCTGCTGGCCTTGTACTTTGGAGTCTCCACCTTGGGTTTGGGACACAGTCTTCTGTGCCTGCGGGAGCTGGCAGCGGGGTAACGCTAAAACAATGGGTTGGCCAGTCTTGCCCAAAGTTGTTACAATTAGCTTTTGCCCATCTGGTTTAATACTCTGATTGCCTATTTTAAGGTCAGTGGTCTTGTTCAGAATAATTTGATTGGCTGATATAGTGACCGGAGTCTGAGCACCAAGTTTATGGAGACCACTTTGAAAGGCAGGCTTTACTATTGAATTTCCTTCCGCTTTTATAGTTGCGGTGTTCGCAGTCACATCGCCCGAGTGATTACTGGGTGCACTAACTGCTTCCGCAGTGACCGTGGCTGTAGTTGTAACTGAAGCGTCGCTGGTGGAGCTTATGTTCACTATTTCTTCCAGTTCTGTTTCCATGGGAATAGAATCTCCCATTGGTGAAGACACGATAACCGCCTCAATGCTGTCATCTTCCACCAGAGTTATACCAGTGTCCATTATCTCCTCAGGGAGCAAGCTGTTCACTTCTGCTGAAACCACCTCCATTTTAGCAGTTGTGGCAGTGATGACTGTAGCAGGTACTGCAACAATAGTAAAAATAATAAGTTAGTGGCTTCCAGAAAATACACATTTGGCAAAGCTTTATGAATAGTATTATCAAAAGAAAATGTACAAGAGCAGAAAAGAAAGTACTGCGCGTATGCAAAGGAGAAATATCATGGACAAAGGAAAAGCTATCAAATCCTAACACATCTGGCTGAATTCACTTGGTGTAAATTCTTACTGATAAGAATTTACACCAAAGCTCTTCAATATCATCCTTTCAAGTGAAATACAGGCACTGACTTTCTGCTGATTACCAGTCCACTTTTGGCAATTTAGCATGCCTATAGTGCTCCCCCCAGGATGGGTACCTTGTTCACACAGATATTTAGGCTTACTGAGATACAGAGCAAGAAGTAAAAAGCTACACAAATCCAAAAGATGATGATGATCTATTTTGTCACGTGTGTCAACACCTACTAGCAAGATGCCTTGCCTCAGAGACTTGTTTTCCATTCCAGATGCAACAGGGGTTCATTGTTGTCTTCATTTCAGAAATCTCATGCAAGCAAACAGCTGTCTCACAATGGGCTTTTTTAGCCCCAGAAGCTCAACCACCAGCCCACCTTGGGACCGAGGCAAAACTCTGCCCTTCAACCACAAGGTGAATGGTAATTCCTCTCTGTTGGCAGAGAAGCGCATCTCAACCGTTTTCTTCATACTCACAAGAAAATATAAAACTCAAACTCATGAAGGACTCACAGCATTTTCTAAAAGCAAAACAAACATCATCCTGCCTGAAATACAGCAGGTTTTTTTTTTTTTTTAAGTGGTTAGTACAAATGCCCAACTTATCTACATTAAGTTTTGCATGACAAACTTTTTTTTTTTTTTTTTTTAAGTGGTTAGTACAAATGCCCAACTTATCTACATTAAGTTTTGCATGACAAACCTTAAAGACATTGCTGGAGACGGCTGCATTTATCACTCTCACTAAACCTGCATCACTGGCAGACTAAAAGCAGATGCACTTATTATGGTATTTCCTTCATTTGCTGACCCCATCAGTATGCTTGGGCACTACGTGGGAGAGTATATGGCATGGATATACACGCTCCACAATCTTGAGTGATCTGATAAGTGCAAGAGGACAAGATCCTCACAAATCCAGTTTCCTCCTTTCTAGGAAAAGCAGACAAGTTGTATGTACCTAGGTGACATACATAATTAAGGAACTATGCTGCTAACAACACATACCAAATGCTGGGGTGACAACTGACTCATCTGGGGTCACCGTGGTTGGATTTAACAGGGTGGTAGGTAACCACAGAACAACTGCATTTCACCCATGAAGTACAGGGATGAGGGAAAACCAACCTGCTACAGTCTACCTTGTTTACATGTTGAGCTTAGAAGGCCACGTTGGACGAGTCACTGGGCCCTACTGATCTTAGTGGATACCATCCTAATTCCACTCAGCTCCTGAGTACAAGTATCACACTGCTGCCAATATTCAAGCATCCTCAGCTGTGTAAGAACTTGTTCAGATGACTTACAGTCAAACCTGTACACAGCTCACTTATTGGCAGACATTTAAATATCTGTTTTCTGATGTCACTGCCAGAAATACCTCCTCTTGGAGAGCGTTTATCCCAAAGTAATGCCAGAACAGCCTTAATTGATGCCAGCCCTCATAACTAGTGCTAGACACAACACCTTACTTCTAAGGACACATTAGTAATGTTAGTATCACATTGCTGTCTTGGAGTCAAAGCAGTTAACTGTAACAGGTTAACAAGTGGTTAACAGGTAACAGAAAAATTGGAATAGGAGAAGTGGACTGGTTTTGCATATGCTAAGACCACTAGCACTTTTTTTTGGTTGTGCTGTTCTATTTTCTCCTCATCCTTCCCCTTCAACCTAAACAGGACTGTGCCTTAAACCTTATAATTCAGAGCTATTCTGTATAAAAAAACCCATCATGCCATTCTTGTCCTGAAAGGAAGAAAGGGCTTGGATCCAGACGCTAGACTCTTAAGGTCAACCACAACCCAAATAATGACTGCTCCTATGTTTGAAAATAAGAGAATCATCTAAATCAGGCAATGGAAAAATCAATTCAGTAACAACATACTATTTCAAATGATTTACTTTTGGATTGCATACCTATGAGCTGTTCCATAAAAGAAGGGTCAGTATCTTTTAGTAACATAACAATAATGAGTTGAAATATATCTAAACAGCTATGCAGATGAACAGAAACTTACTCATTTCTTGTATTCTTTGTGCCTCCGCCACAAGGTGGTAAATGGCTCTTAAACATCTTTATCTAGTTCAGTGAAAACTTAAACGGAAATGCACCAGAATTTTGAACAGCACTGACTTCTAACCTCCTGCATTTCAAAAGACAGAAAATGAAACACATTGCTTCAAGTTTGAAATGAAAACCCGGTAAGTGAAAAGAAACATCACATGTTTTTTAAACTAACAGCTTACAGACATCAACAACAAGGTTTTTCGAAGTCTTAGGTCTCATCATTTTACAGATGGCTTTCACTACTGTATATAGGCTGGTGTCAACGATAGCAAGAAAAACACCAAACAACTAACTGGTTCTATTTCTTCCTTGTTTACTCAACTGAAACAGATGCATGAAATGAAATGAGGAAATCTTAACTACATGAGAAGCCGCTGTCGTCAAAAGCTGCTTCAACATCCCAGAAGATCTTTATTTTACTTCTAGGTATTTATCCTGGATTTCTCAACAATTCAGCTGCTTGTTTTTTCACATTCATTCCTAACAAACACACTTTGCTCCTCTACTAAAATGATTTCCAATAATAAAGCATGCCAAACTCTTGAAGGATTCGCTACTAAGTATTTACACATATTCAGTTGAAAACCCTAAGAGAATTGTCTAAACCAAACAAGTGGATAAGCACACTAAGGCTAACTCCACAAAGACTGTACAAACACTTACTGATAGATCATTCCAGCCCACAGAATAAGGCCAATGCAACAAATTAAAAGCTCTTGAAAAAATGCATATAATGAAGATTTGTTCATTAAGACTCTATCCCAGCACAGGACATAAAATTACCTAAATGCATCGAAAAAATAATCAGGGACTGAAGCATACTGTCAGCAAGGTCTAGTAGCAATGGCTTTTAGAAGTTACTTTGTCACCTTTTGAGAATGGAGACTGCGCTGGGACAAAAGTTCAGCCTGAGTGGCCCACTTGTGCCCATCTTACTGACTACAGACCTACATTTGATGATCATAAAGAAGATAGAAAGGAACAACTTGAAACTCGCTGTTGCTTAACATAATATTTCAATACATCTGAATCCTATACTCATTTCTCAAAATCCTTACAAAGCTAAGGTGCTTTTTTAGTATGTTTCTATTTGTTTGATTTTAGTTACACTACAAATAAAAAACTGAGGAAAAAAACACTGATCACCATATTTGTATCAATATAACTTCATGAAGATTAAAGTGGATTTATAGATAGGAGGATAAAAACGCAATGACTGTTGGCAAAATACAGAATGGAGATAAGGGTTCTGACAGATACCTGTGTACTTGGATCAAGGGTTTCCTCACTACTTGTACCTCCCGCTTCCCGTGGTCTTTTCAGGCTTAGTGGCTCTCAGTCTTAAGAAAACAACTACATAACCTTACGGGCTTAAGGTTGACCAGGCCTGCCTGAAGCTGTTGGCAATGCTACTTATAAATCTATTTCAGAAATGTCATTTCACCGGTAAAGAAGGAGACTGAATGAGAAACACCTCTTGTATCAGCACCCACCATGAAGTACAAAAGCAAAAACCCAAAACAAAGAAAATCCAAATCCAAAAGCTTCATAAATGCACCAAGTACAACACAGCCCCTAAAGAACTGAGACTGCCTTGGGATGAACAGAAGCACTGCCGGGTGGTAAGCAGATGCAAGTACAACCAAGTACCTTTGCCAGATACCGGAGTAGGCAGGTATTTAAAGGTGGGACAGAGGTGCACCCTTAGGTACAGCACTATTAAGAGCCAATAAGAGCTCTTGAAACAGTTAAGCCACCCCTAGTCTAACAAGGTCATCCCCAGTGCAGTTGTCAAGGACAAACTGCAAAGAAATGTCTAGCATGTATAAAACTAACTGCTTCATCTCCAACCACCAACAGATGCAAATATTCATACAATCACCACAACAGTTCTCCTCCTGAGGGGTGAAGAACAAGAAACAATTTTGCAGGTCCCAAAAAACAGAAAATAGACTGCTCAGAATCCTTGCAGTAACGTAGATACAAGCACTTCCATACACCCTTGGTGCTGTCTTTTCCACAGATCAGTGAAGCCAGGAAAAGATGATCAGCTATTAAGATAATCTAGGCAGATGCCCATTAATTCGTGAAGTGGAAGGGAGAACACCAGTATAGCTGCAGTCTTTTTTTCCTCAAGGGGTTTTATAAGGGTGTGTGCATGTGGGGGAAAGTGGGAGTGGATACTAGAGTTGTATCAATGGCAGAGAAGTAACAGTACAATTACTAGCAGGTAATTGTTTGCTGCAGGTCAAAGGGACTCAAAAACCCAACTGGAAAAAGGCAAAACAAAACTGTGCCAATGGCTCACTGATAGAACAGGGGCAACATTTAGAGCTTTTTTTCTGCATCATCACTTAAGACAAAGATTGAGACGAGGACAAGCTGTGGCTCAGATTTGTGTATTTTATAACTCAGAAATCCCTGCAATATTCATATGAAGTTACAATAATAAAAATCAGCATATTCCTAGACTTTTCATTGAGTAAGGGCTAAAAGAAATATTCATTTATTCTTGTGGTTTACTCCTGGCAGGCAGCTGAACACCACACAGCCTTTCACTCACTGCCCCCTTCCCCAGTGGGATGCAGGAGAGAATCAGGAAAATTAAAAAAAAAAGAAGAGAACAGAAGAACTTGTGGGTTGAGACAAAAAGACAGAAAAGGAAGAGAGAAATTAACAGCAATATAGACACAAAACAAGTGATGCACAACACAATTGCTCACTGCCCGCTGACTGACTGACTGCAGCTGCCCTCCTCAGCCAACTCCCCACCATTTCATATATACATATATTTTCACATGATGTCATACGGCACGAAATATCCCTTTGGCCAGTTTAGGTCAGCTGTCCTGGTTCTGTCTGGGGGAGCAGATTGTGCTCCCCCCACTCTCTCAATGGCAGAACAAGCAGCCGAAAAACCGAGATGTCCTTGGCTCTGTACAGCACTGCTCAGCAGTGACTGAAACATCGCTGCATTATCAACGTTGTTTTTCTCTTAAAGCCACAACATAACATCATACCAGATGCTATGAAGAAAATCAGCTCCGTCCCAGTTGAAACCAGGACAATTTCTAAATCCATTGAATGGAATAGAAACAAGAGCAGGAGGAAGTAAAGGAAACACAGAACAGATCCTTGATGATTATGATTCATTTTCATTTAAGATATTCATCTAGAAAACCTGAGATACTTTCAGCCATGTGCAATGGAAGTTTAGACGCTCTCATTCTTCACCTGCACATGCAATATGCATGTTTCACAGGGCTGTCTAGCAGAAAATCAAATTGTTTTTCGGTCTTACTATTAGAGATTAAGGGGTTTAAAATTTCTCAACAGCAACTTGTTGTTGAGAAGAGATCCAAGACTTGTTGAAGAAGAGATCCAAGTACTACTCAGTAGGGGAAACGCAGTAGCAATTCATTCACCGGTTCCCATTTCCCTTCCTAATCTTCCAGCACAAGGGACGCAAAAAGAAAGCATCTTGCAATTCTTCAACCCTGGAACAGTTACTAAGCTCTCCATACTGCGGTCATTGACATCAATGCTACAAAAGAGCAAGCACAGTTAGAGCGCAGTTAGCCAAAAAGCACCCAGGGGACCAGAAATCATTCTCTTGTGGATCTGTTTTTAAAACAATAAACACCTTCTGTTGAAGTTCAGGTCCTTGAAACAGGTGTGTTTTATCAATATAAAGATATGAAAAAGCACTGCCTTAACCACAAAGCCTTTAACCGATCACACTCAACGCCTAAGAAGCGATGCATGCAACACGACCACACGGCCATCCTTAACCACAATGCCTCTGCTACAAACATGCTGCAAGACTCAACAATCCCATGACCCGACGCTGTTTTCTTCACAGCGAAATCAATTCTCACACAAGGAATCACAGCGTGCTACCACAGAAATTAGATTATACACAGAGTACAAAAGCAGTTCTGACAATAGAAGTAAAAGTCCTTAAATATAGTACATGACCAAAAGTCCCCATGAGTCAGAAAGCCTTTCATGCAAAACAGAAGCTTGAAGGAAAGAGGGGAAAAACAAGTTTTTCATGAAAGCAGTATGTCATACAAGTCATCAACGCTTGAATTACATTACACATAAATGTGAGTGACCTGCTTACTAGAAAACCATCCTTTTAAAACAGATCTAATCTAGACTGGACAATCCCCTTTTCACCACAAGAACCACTGGTACATCGCCCAAATGTACCATTAAGTATGAAACAAGATTAGCAAGAAAGACATTTCTCTCACAGTACAAAAAAGGTACTGACAAGCATTACTAAAAAAAACCAACCAAAACCAAAAACCATCCCAGACGCTTTCCCAGAATGACTTGTACCTAGAAAACTAAACCACTTCAAGGTCAAGTCACTTTTCTATGCATAGTTCACAGCTGTTACCCAGCTTTCACATGCTAATTAAATGTTCATCAAGAAGGTAGCAAAGCCATGTCATATTAGTAATATTAGTCTGCATTTCATGACATAGCCACATCTCAAACTGCATGTATCTGCAGTTTTTTAAGCAGCCAACACATTCCATGTTTGCTAGTTGTAGCTTGTAGCAAGTGGAAAACTTGCACTTTCGCTTGGTTCTGAAGATTAACCATGATCAGACAATGATAAATCTGCTCCTTGAGGGCAGCCTAGTGCCCTCTGAGGGTCTATTCCTTGTTGGTGCCAAGAAATTCTGGCTTGCACTTAACAGCTAACTATTACTGTCATAGGAACACTGCCTGTCAATCTAACAGCACCCCATTCTGCACATACATTGATACGTACATACTTGAGAAACGACTGGCATGTCCAGTTGAAGTAGGCAGAAACCAAAATTAGGTAGTTAAGATATCCATTTATGCTCCAATTATTAACAAATAAAAGTTTGCATGAAGTAGACTCCATACCCACCCTTTTCTCCTAGAAAGGAGTGGGGTAGCTATAAGGTTTAGCACTGCATGTTCAGAGCACACCCTCCTATTGCAACCTTCCAGGAAAGATGTGGGAATATGGAATATTTGTTGCAGCACAACACTACCAAGTGTCTCAGTTTGCTTTCTGTTCTAAATAGACCTCCAGTGCAAAATAAAAGATAGAAATTGAAAGAATCAGAATATTGTGAGGCCTCATCTGGAGTACTGCATCCAGGCCTGGGGCCCCCAGTACAGGAAGGACGTGGAGCTCTTAGAGCGGGTCCAGAGGAGGGCCACTAAGATGATCAGAGGGCTGGAGCACCTCTCCTATGAGGAAAGGTTGAGGGAACTGGGCTTGTTTAGCTTGGAGAAGAGAAGGCTCCGGGCAGAACTCATCACAGCCTTGCAGTACTTGAAGGGAGCGTATAAACAGGAAGGGGAACGGCTGTTTATGAGGGTGGATAGTGATAGGACAAGGGGGAATGGTTTTAAACTGAGACAGGGGAGGTTTAGGTTAGATATTAGAAGGAAGTTTTTCAAACAGAGGGTGGTGACGCACTGGAACGGGTTGCCCAAGGAGGTTGTGGATGCCCCATCCCTGGAGGCATTCAAGGCCAGGCTGGATGTGGCTCTGGGCAGCCTGGTCTAGTGGCTGGCGACCCTGCACATAGCAGGGGAGTTGAAACTAGATGATCGTTGTGGTCCTTTTCAACTCAGGCCATTCTATGATTCCATGATTTCCCTTCTCCCTCCTTTGGCTTGCACTGCCAATTGCCCTCATTTTCATGGTAATACAACAACACAAACTCTAAAAAAAAGTCACATGTTCTTATGATCATTAAATACATTTTGCAGGTGTTCAGTACCACAAAATCCAAGTTTTGAGTCTGTAGATTCTGTACATTTAGTGAAGCATTTCTAACTTCAGGTTCTATGCAAACTTTGTGGTGAGACCAAAAGAAATACCCATACAATAACATCAACATATAATTTCTGGAGTATTGAGGAAGATAAAAGTAATGCATTAGGAATCTGATGTCAAAACGAATACGCATGTAGCAAACTTAGCTCAACTGAAAAGCTAACAGAAAGGTAAAAGTTATTGGCCCAAGAAACACAGATTTGAGAAAAGTGCTTCATTCCGGTCTTTTAAACATAGCTTGAAATAAGGGTTTTACTTTCCTTCTTGATGCCTCCTGAATGGCAGCCTAGAGAAGAAGTTGGATAACACGGCACTATCACCCCAAACACACACTGGCAAACAAGCAGCACTAGCTGCCATTACAGGCTTGATATCCAGTTCCCCACAGACTGCTAACAGGTGTTATCATACCAGGCACCTTTTAAGGTTAGGCTTGCTGCCAACAATTTCTGCAAGAGTGCATTTTAATCGTGTATTTACGTGCTAAGGTTCATCATAACAGAGCCGTAAGCCATCCACTTCACCAAGGCTTGGCAAATCCAAAAGCACAATGGTTACACAGTGCACTACATGCATACTTCAGCACCACTGCCACTCCAGGATGCAAAATACATCACCCAGCTTACTCTAACTGAAACCAGAACACGTGCAATGCTGATTTCAGCATGGTAATTCACTTCCAAAAATACACAACAACGTGGCATTTTTATTAGCAACTCACACAATCACAGAATCTCAGTGGTTATGTGTCTTAAGTAACTACTTGAGCCTTTTAATCTCTAACTTCTTTTAACTTTTACAAGCAGATAGAAATCTAAGATCAAACCTGTAATGCTTTCAAGAGAGTGCTGTCAGGATTCAGAGAGCAGTGAAAGTTGTTACGGCCTCTATTGCTTATCTTATCAGTGTGAGTTGACTTGCTTCAGCTTTGACTCCAATTGAGCAATAGAAGAAAGGCAAAAGCACCTCTATGAAGAGTCAGGTTGCAGTAATTTGTGATTTGCCAGAATCCTGCATATCTAGCTGCAGATCTCAGCAGCTCTACCAGCCTCAAACACAACACTTCACAAGCACAGAAGTCTATCTACTTGCAGAAAGACTGAGCTGAAGATAAACAACTTGCCTGCAGGCAAATCGTGATTTGGCTTTGATGCCAAGAACATCATTACTCCTCCCTTACACTTAAATCTCTAGAGAGAGGACCTTCATACTGCTTTTGAAAGTTATTCAAATAACCACATTGCACAGCATCTGGCTTGCTTTTGTGGAATCAATTCCACAGAAGATTTTGAGACGATATCAGTCCAATAGGAGAAATGGGAATTCCAGTGAAATCTTGGTTTCTGCTCCAGAAGTACATAGGCTGCTTCAAATTCAAGCTTCTCAGATATCTGAAGATTGGTTGAAGAATTTCTGGGCATAAAACATATAAACAACTAGTGGTGAGTTTTCCTCAAGAGTTGGTAAGAAATCCAACTGAAAAACAGCTCGTACACAGTGGACTAGCCAGAGAGGCTTGATACATACAACATATCTGATAGCTTCTGTATTTTCAATATCCTGGACATAATAGAAAGATTCATTGTATCTTACTCTGCAGATGTTTTATTCCAGACAGCAAACAAAAGACACCTCCACGTGTGCCCTCTGCTGCTCCGCATATCCCTTCCTGGCCTCACAGGACACTCTTCCCAATTGCACTTCCACAGCAAACATACTCATAGCCGGACAAGTTGCCAACGTACTGAGTTGAAACAGATCCAGAAGGTCTGTCTCATTCACAGAATAAAAGAAAATTTAACACAAAGCCTAGTGTTTCTCCATGGAAAATGTTTTCATCTTTCAAGATCACCTAGCTCATTGCTTGCTTCTTTCCTACATCAACAACAGCTCTGCGTATAGTCAAAAAGCATTTGCAAGCTGCCAATTCACAGTTTTTGTAATGGGAGTCCAACAGCATTACATGATGTGAGACACTAAAGCTGACTGTGCATAAACAATCCCACCTTGGAAGGTTACTTGCTGTGACTCAGCACAGCACGAACGCAGCGCACTCCAATCAGCCAGCGTCAGCCTCTCCGGAAGCCCACCACAGCCCAGCTCAGGACACGGACCGAACACACACCAAACCAAGTTTTATTAAAGCCAACAACACCCAACTGCATCAAGAGGACCTATACGTAACTGTGGGACATGTTTGTGCAAAACTGGACAGCACCTGCATTGCTGAGGGTATCCCAGGTTCTTATCTGAACAACTAAGAGCTGTTCTACCCTCCCCCCCCCCCAAAAAAAAAGCTGATTTTACAACTATAAACAAATTACATGAATAAACAAAAAAGTAACTCATGAGGACAGCACCACAAAAACTTGATTTAAGAATGCGAGACAACTGGCCAGAAGTCAAAGCTTTTTAATTCAGCCTACATCTTCTTCTAGGCACAACACTCAAACTCATCTGCCCCTCCAACAGAGAGGGGAACTGGCATTTGTCCCTCAGTTGTTCCAGTAGCCATCCATTGTGAAAGCACACCTGCAGCCTCCCTCTTTCAGGTTTTCTGCTTCTCTCTGGGAGAGTCCATACCTCACATCCAATTGTTCATTTTTTCTTCACAGGTAACATAACAGCCTTTCCCTTATCACTGCATCCTCCAATTGACTACAGCTCTGTTAGTCCCCAAGGCTGCAGCCAGTTTGCAGCACCAACACCAAACTATTCTGTGCAGGAGAAAAAACAGACGTTGCTACTTGGTTTAATGCTCCAGAAATTACCTCAGCAAACAGAAGAATTGTAGTTCATGACAATCTTGATTTAACTATATAAAAATACAAGCCTTGTAGTCCCCACGGATTCTTATCTTCTAGCTAGTGCAGGTGACATAAAATACCTGCCCATGCAATACAGAATCAAGCTACAGGTCAGAAAGAGAAGCGAAGGTCACTTGATGCTTTAAGTTGATAAAAAAAATTAAGCAATTATTAGAGAAATAATTTGAGCGGGTCATTTTATTCAACAACAAAAAACACCTTGCTGTGCTTTCCCAAGTCTTTTTGCCAACTTCATACAGGCACACTGAAACTCACCAAGATCAATGGTGTAAAAGGTCTGGAAACAATTCTAAAGCAACTCTTCACAGTCAATGTTTCATTTGGTAGGAAAGCCTTCATAAAATCATATGCATACCTGAGGTACGCTCAGGACTATTAGCATATTATCAAATTTAAGATCACAGCCATGTGTAGGCCATCAGTGTATTACGACTTCCTAATTAATTACCATCCTTCTATTTTACTGCTATTTCAGTAACAGGCAAAGCAATGTCCTTCATCTCACGAATTCCCCGTTTCCTCAATCTCTTTTGTGCTTCACATTTTGTCTTGAAAATTACAGGGTTTGTTTTGTCATAAAGCAAAGAATTACAAAATCACTCAGCAGTGCATTTCTTCCAACAGAGAGCCTTTTGTTTAAGCTTACTGAGCTAGAGATGGCCTTAAAATACGGTCACAAAAAAAACTAAGATGTTAACTCTTAAGAAAGCTACGATTAACAAAGGTTGGTGGAAAAATTAATAAACTAAGCTCACAAACTCACCGTGTTTGTCTATGTAACAGCCAAGTGAATGCACATCATTACGACATAAGGAAAATTAGGCATGTGAAACGAATTCATTTCCACTCTCTGCACAAGGTGAGATACGAAGGGAGTCTGCCCATTTCTCAGAAGATCGCACTTCTAGATTTATCAAATACAATCACAAAGCAAATGGTTGCAAGTAAAAAAAAACAACAACCTCACTCCTATCAAATGCTGAATGCAGAACTCATGTAAGTAGCAGCCTTTTTTCTTCCGATCTTTTAAAAGGAATACTAAGAAGAATCATCAAGTGCTTTACCTAGAGAGACATTTTATGTTCTTCGTCATAAATTCATCTGGCTATAGTTACAAAAATTAAAACAGTTCCCAAGGCAACCATAATTCGCTCAAGGTGCAGCATCCTCTTGCCATTACTCCATGCAAGTAGAACGAGCAAACTACCCCTATTAGCAGCCTCTATGGGTTTAAAGTAACAGTTATTGCATGCAAGGCACAGGATAGTTCTTTGTTACACAGGAAGTATTTCAGTTTGTTTTTAATGGGAGAAAAATATTAGGCTGATGTCACTTCTGCCATGTTTATTATGGAAGTGCTAGCCATTTTCTTAAGAACGGCTGGAAGGGGAAAAAGACAATCCACTTGCCCACAAGCCAGTTATGAAGAAAAATGCCTTCCCTTGGCCAGTTACGGCTAATTTAAGCCTTCGTTATAATTTTAAGAAGAACACCAGTGGTGAAACAATCTCACCTATCACGAAACTGGCTATTACATACTAATAAAATATGCACCTGCTCCATTTTTTGGGTAGATAACAGTGCAAAACAGAGGAATAGCTATTGTTTCACTGTTATTTCAGACAGCACTCACTGCGTGCATGTCATCAGCAGCATTACTGCCTTGTACTTGAATTCCCTGGAAGTACTCAGCAGGCACTACTGCTACAGCTCTCCTGTTTTCCTCTGGCACCTGCTTATCCATTTCCATCCAACATGTCCTTTGCTCCCTGTGCTAGCAAACATTTGTGTAGCTGCAGGGGTGGAACAGATCGAGGAATGAAGGTGGGTTAGATCTAGCTGTCCAAACCCAAACCCAGGCTGTCACAACCCTGCTTTCCCCACGCTGCTGACACCAACATTCAAGGAATCTCTTGTGCAACCACTGCCGTGGATTAACCCAGGAGGGCAGCTACTCTGCAATGCTGCAAACAGATACTAATGGATTAGCACGTGGAGAGCTTGGCTGAAAGTCTGCGAGCACCAGAACCATGGCACAGACCATGATGCAATGGGGTTAAGGTACCAGGGAAGCTCAGGGACTTCCCTCCGAGCTTGGCATTAACGCTCCTTGCACAGCTTCTGCCTGCAAACAGAGCTACTTCAGCTCAGCGAGAGCTTCGGGAGAACCAGAAAGCCAGTTCAAAGCAAGCAACAGGAGCAGAAGACGGGAGTACAACCAATGCCCAGCAGTGGGAGGCCACCAGACTATGTCAGGCGGCCATCTGGTGCAGATTCACCCCAGCTTAAAGCAAAACCCAAATTAGTATTAACACAGATGAGCCTTTCACTGTATGGACTACACAGAGTTGCCTAAGAGTTTAGGCACAGTATAAGAGAAGGGGGAAGCATGAAAGAGGAAGGAACAGTACCAACATCAAGAAAGCAGCAAGAAGTGCTCATGGGATCAAAGGGATGCATAGCTACATTTTTTCTAAGTCTCCCAAATAAAAGGGAGAGTAAAATTTAGAACAAAAGGTAAGTTGCAAATGAAAAACTACAAAAACTGGCAGGAAATCTCTGTACCAGAACTTGTGATGGATCAAAACATGGCCCAAAGGCATGAACATTACCCAAGGCTGGGCAGCAGCATCTTGCTGCTTGTGAAGGGGAGTGACACAGGCTGGAGAGGCTGAGGAGCTGCTAGTCTTTGTCCAGGTCTGGAATGTGAGAAACACAAACCTCTCACACTGTGTTGCTGCGTGACCTCATCATCAACCAAGAGCTTATTCTTGATGTCTCCTTTTTTCCCATTCAAGACAAACTCATGTTTTCTAATATTATAAAGCTAGCGAGATGACTCATAGGCCGTACCGAGAACTCCATGCTGCTTTAAAGATTTTGTGAGTGATAACCGAAGCTACTCAAGACAAGCCCTAGAAGCAACCTTTATCCACTTGTCTTTGGGAGGTCCTGCAGCTAATAAGGATAAAATCAAGAGTTTATCTCCTAGGCACTTGTAATGGGTCCTAAAACTGCAGCACACAAATTCTTTTGGACATCGCAAGTTTTTCTAACCAGGTGTGAAGAAGGCAGGCACCACTCCTACAGCACAAGGAGGGAACAAAAGCAAGAAACAATTTGCTGCAGAAACAGAAACTAACAGCCCTCTGTAGTTTGTCTTGCTTCATTTCCCATAAAATATTTTTCCAGCAGGCGGGAGGGAAATGAATTTAAGGGGCTTAGAGCAATTGCTTCTTAAAATCTAAAATAAGAAAGACATATGAGGTATTAGTGTCTCTGAGTCTGAACTCCCACAGCACTCTCCGCACTTTCAGTTCACCTGTGGTTAGCAGATACTCGATCTGAAACCAGTTAGTTACAGCTTCTTCCGAGAAAACAAGTTGAACCGTTCAGAGTGTTCAGTGACAGACCATTTGAGCTGGGCTGCACACAGTAGAATAAGCAAAACAAATAGCTGTGATATGTAATCTGAACAATTAACCCTGCATAATAAACGGCTCAAACCCACAGCTCTACAGCCAGTATAAAGCGTGTTTTTAACTCACAGGATTAGCTAGGCCCTGTTTTCTAACACGCACTCCCAGTTAGCCTTTAAGAGTGCTTTGCTCCTGGAGCAATACACGCATACATTTGTTGGTTAATGCAAATCTGTGCAAGGCACACAATGACATCATTCCTCGTCACGCACACATAAGTTGGACGTTTTAGGGAACAAAACAAGATGGCTAATGCATTTTGTGAGGGAATTCCTCTGCCAGAGAAAACACTCAGCTGATAACTCACTGTTCTTCTTGCCTCCACTAAGCCAGAAAGCTATTGTGAAAAAGGTAACCACACATGGAAGACTTTGCTGCTATTACCAGCTTTATGTAAACACCATAAAGTGCACTAAGAGGGATTCTGCCACATTCACCATTTGCTGTAATAACTGTGCAACGGTTCAGAAGGCTGGAACCGCGAAGGCTCACCTCGCTACCTGCCCCTCCTTGATCGCAGATCTCCACCCTGGAGCATTCTCCAGGCACAAGTTATGCCCTGACAGTAGATCCCATATGCTTCAGAACCCAAAGCTCTCATACAGAACGTTACGTAATTAGCAGACGATGCGCTGACAAGTCATGGCCACAAATAATTAGCACCACACTCTGACTGCCAGCACGGGCGACGCCGGGACCCCTGCAGCAGGTGCTCGAGTCCGAGGGGCTCGGGTCAGGTACCGCCTTCGCACCTGCGCTGCGGGAGCGCCAAGCCGGTCTGCTCCCTCCTCCCCGGGGCCGGCATCCCGCAGACAAAGGGCGGCCGCACTCCGGGAGCTCGGGGTTCTCCTCCCCGCTCCGAAACCGGGCGCTGCGGTTCCACCAGGCCCCGCCGCCCGCAGGCCCGGCCCGAGCCCCCCAGCCCTCCGCGCGCACCTCGTCCTCCCGACAACCGCTCCGCTCCGTTCCGTTCCCCCCGGGGCCTCCCCACAGCTGTGGCGGCGCGGGGGCGGCCGGGAGCCGCCGGCCCTATTTCGAAAGATCCGCCATTTTCACCCCGTCACCGCCGCCCGCCC
>JACDJE010000062.1:2703515-2729458 GCA_016647715.1 Pavo muticus
CCCCGGCACCCGTCCTCTCGCTCCGGTACCGTGGGGCCGCCACCCCTCGCAGCGGAGGGCAGAGCGCGGCGCTCCCCCGCAGCTCGCTGCGTAGTCCCGCGGCGGGCCGGGCCTGCGGCCTGCCGCCGGCTGTCAGCGCCCCGCCGCTCCCGGCCGCCGCTCCTTCCCTCCCGCCGCCGCTTTCCCGCCCCTCGGCACTCACCGGGCGGGCGGGCGCTCCGCTACCGCCGCCTCCTCTTCCTCGGTCCGCGCCGCGCTCCGGTGCCGCGCCCGGCGGCGGCGGCGGCAGTGCCCGCGAGGAGCCGCCGCGTTTGTTCAAAATCACGCGCCCCGCGCCGTTCCCCCGCCGCATCCCATAATACTGCGCCGCGGCGCCCTGGCAACCGCCGGCGCAGCGCTTACCCCCTCCCGCTTCCCCGAGCTTCCGGTTCCACCCCCCTCACCGTGCGGCCGCTCTAGCTCGCCGGCGCCGCCGCTCTATGGTAGGCGAGAAGATGGCGGCGGCGGTGCGGCAGGAGCTGGCGCAGCTGATGAACTCCAGCGGCTCCCACAAGGACTTGGCGGGAAAGTGAGTGCTGGCGGCGGTCTCCTTTTCGGTGGGGCGGGGTAGGTGGGGGCGGCGGATGGTGCCGGGCTCTGGGGGGGCTCTGGGTGGCTATGGCCCAAGTACCACGTTTCTGAAGCGTTACTTTTAATTAAAAAAGAAGAAAATAAGAGAGATCGGCCTCACGATTTTGCCACTTATCTCTTATTTTTAATTTCTGGGGAAGGCCTTAGGGCCGCCGCATCGTTCCTGCGGCCCTAGCCCCTATGTGGTGACGGGCCCTGTGCTGCTGTGGGCACCCTGAAACCTTCCTTAACGTTTTTCTTTTTCAATTTGCACGCCTTTCTTTTGATATTGCATGTTAAGCTGCTCACAGTGCAATGTGTCACAGCGGGTTTTTTCCCTTCCTCGAGGGTAGTGTTTGACTCTGATGGAATTGGAATTCCTCGAGTCCCAGTTCTTAGTTCTCTGGAGGAACGTCTTTGCTTTTAGAGCTCCTGGTTTAAAAAAAGCTATGAACACGATCATGTTCAGTCTCTCTTTTGAGGGGAATATTGAAAGAGGTTTTTATTCTATTTCAGTACTGTGCACCCTGAGATTATGGTCCGCAATTGTCCTGGGTTTTACAAAGCAGGAAAACTGGGATAGCTTATGGGGAGTAGCTGAGAGAACTGGGATTGTTCAGTCAGGAGAAGGCTCAGGGGAGACTTCATCTGACTGCAAAGAGGTTGTAGTGAAGTGGGGGTTGGCCTCTTCTTCCAACTGACAGTGATAGGATGAGAGGTAATGGCCTTAAGATGTACCAGATGAGGTTCAGATTGGATATCAGGAAACTATTTCTCCAAAAGAGCAGTGAGGCATTGGTCACTGTCCCTGGAGGTGTTCAAGAACCATGGAGATGCGGCACTGAGGGACACTATTAGCGGGGATGGATTGAAGTTGAACTTGGTGATCTTAAGAGGACTTTTCCAACCTTAATGATTCTATGATTGTTGTTTTCACTGTATGCGGCAGCTTGAACCTTTCTCTTATTTCAGTAGTCCTCATCTACAGAGGATGTAGTTTTATTTACTTTTTCCCTGGCACCTTTGTATGGTAAAACAGAACTGCTCTATCATGGAGATGCTGTTATTTTTAAACCTCAATCGCACAAAACAGTACAAGATAAAATGAGCTGTTATCTGATGGTCTAGTCCTGATATTTAAGAAGAGCCAGATACCCATTTCAGGTGAGTGTTCCAGGCACTTTAGCACAAACATTTTGGAAAATTTCCACCTCAAAGATAATTAAAAAAAAATAAGCAGGAATGGTGACTGAAAATGCTATCTATTCCATCTACAAGAAGGGCTGCAGGGAGGATCCGGGGAACTACAGGCCTGCTAGCCTGACCTCGGTGCCGGGGAAGATTATGGAGCAGATTGTCTTGAGGGAGATCATGCAGCATGTGTGGGACAACCAGGGGATCAGGCCTAGCCAGCATGGGTTCATGAAGGGCACGTTCTGCTTGACCAACCTGATCTCCTTCTATGACCTAGCGACCCGTCTGGTGGATGAGGGAAAGGCTGTTGATGTAGTCTACCTAGACTTCAGTAAAGCCTTTGACACTGTCTCCCACACTATTCTCCTGCAGAAGCTGGCAGTCCGTGGCTTGGACAGGTACACTCTTGGCTGGGTAAGGAACTGGCTGGAGGGCCGGGCCCAGAGAGTGGTGGTCAATGGAGTTAAATCCAGCTGGCGACCGGTTACGAGTGGAGTTCCCCAGGGGTCGGTGCTGGGGCCTGTCCTGTTTAATATCTTTATTGATGACCTGGATGAGGGCATTGCACCCTCAATAAGTTTGCAGATGACACCAAGCTGGCTGGAAGTGTCGATCTGCCTGAGGGTAGCGAGACCCTACAGAGGGATCTGGATAGGCTGGATAGCTGGGCTGAAGCCAATGGGATGAGATTCAACAAGACCAAATGCCGGGTCCTGCACTTTGGCCGCAATAACCCCAGGCAACGCTACAGGCTTGGGGCAGAGTGGCTGGAAGACTGTGTAGAGGAAATGGACCTGGGGGTGTTGATTGATGCTAGACTGAACATGAGCCAGCAGTGTGCCCAGGTGGCCAAGAAGGCCAATGGCATCCTGGCTTGTATCAGAAATAGTGTGACCAGCAGGAACAGGGAAGTAATTGTTCCCCTGTACTCAGCTCTGGTGAGGCCGCACCTCGAGTACTGTGTCCAGTTTTGGGCCCCTCGCTGTAAGAAAGACATTGAGGCCCTGGAGCGTGTTCAGAGAAGGGCAACAAAGCTGGTGAGGGGTCTGGAGCACAGGCCTTATGAGGAGCGGCTGAAGGAGCTGGGATTGTTCAGTCTGGAGAAGAGGAGGCTCAGGGGAGACCTTATTGCTCTCTATAACTACCTGAAGGGAGGTTGTAGTGAGCTGGGGGTCGGCCTCTTCTCTCGTGTGATAGTGATAGGACTAGAGGGAAGGTTCAGGCTGGACGTTAGGAAATACTACTACTCTGAAAGGGTGGTCAGGCACTGGAATGGGCTGCCCAGGGAGGTGGTGGAGTCACCGACCCTGGAGGTGTTCAAGGAACGTTTGGATGTTGTGTTGAGGGACATGGTTTAGCGAGAGCCATTGGTGATGGGTGAATGGTTGGACTGGATGATCCTGTGGGTCTTTTCCAACCTTAGTGATTCTATGATCTCACAGATACAGGTGTTTATTTTTCTCTTGTGAACAGATACCGTCAAATATTGGAAAAAGCAATTCAGCTGTCGGGTGCACAACAACTTGAAGCTTTGAAAGCTTTTGTAGAAGCAAGTAAGTGCATTTGATGTAATTGATTGCATATTGAGTGAAAGCCAGAGATCCATGAGATTACATGTTTGTCATGTCTACAAGAAGCTACGTAAATGTATGATATTTTTGGTCCTGTTGGAACTTAAACAAGACTAAGAGAAACCATACGCAGCATATTCAAAAGCTATGGGAAAATGGACTTGGTGAATTTTGTAAGTTAATTTAACTTTCTAGCTCGTCAGTATGACAGCATCTGAAGGTAATATTGTGAAGTAGTCGGTTGAATGCTAAAATTGATACAGGATGCTTAGCAGTCTTTAAACTAATAATTCCATCCTTCTTCAGTCTCTGCTTAGTTTGGCAAATGACCAGAAAGAAATGGCTAGGTGTTTTTTGTATTGTGTTGTACATTTGGCCTACTGAATAGGTCAAATAGAAATTATACCTCTTGTATTTTTTGTAGAATGAATGAAACAAAGAAATTGAGCCTAATGGTTTATTTTGTGCAAGGTATTATAGCAACTGAGAGCAACGATTCGGAATGGAACATCTTTATAAACTATAAATCAGAGTGAGAAATAATTTGTTATTTGTCAGGTGTTAGAACTCTAGTGACCTCTACTGTAAACAGTTTCTGAGAGAATAAAATTCATCTTTAGAAAAATAACAGGCCTTGACTGACGTACAGATATTTAAACGTTTGAATTAATTAAATTTAATATAAAAGTAAATGATTGATTTGCAAGGGATCACTTACACTGAAGGTGCTGACAAACATTGCATCCATCTTGTGCTTTTCTTTCATGTGTCTCTGAACTAGTGGTGAACGAGAATGTCAGCCTGGTGATATCACGTCAGCTGCTGACAGATTTCTGTACCCATCTTCCAAGTCTTCCTGACAGCACGGCCAAAGAGATATACCACTTCACCCTGGAAAAGATACAGCCTAGAGTCATTTCATTTGAAGAGCAGGTGAGAAATCAGTGACGAGGGGTTTTGGTCCGCAGGTTTTTTTTCCTTTTTAATTTACTGCTGGCTATTTTTCAGAGGTACCGATCAAAATGGCCATTCCTACTTTGAGCCAATTCTGCAGTACTGTTCATATGAAACAAGCATTTAGAACCATGCAAACAGTACCGACTTAGTCTCTCCATCAGGATGCTGGGCATGTTGTTCCCCTGCTGCCAGAAAATGGCTTCTTAGAATGAAACAATGCACGAGCAACTGGAGGTGCTGTTCTGAGATGGACCGGGGCTCACTGTATTGCACTTACCCAACAGAGGGAGCAGGCAGGCGATCTAAGGACAGAATTGTTTTGTCAAATAGCTGTTCTTTAATTAAAAAAAAAATCCTCTGTGTGGATATGTGTGCTTATGTATGTACTTCATGATATATATTGAAGCTAATATCACTTACTGGGGGGGAAAAAAAAAAGTAATGAAATTCCAATTCTCCAGTTACTCACTGAATGGACTGCTTTGTTTTGAATTTGATAGATTTTCTTCAATGCTTATTCATTATTGTTTGGGAATACTTAAAGAAGTATGTAACGAGCCTACAGGATCTAGTACTAGAGAAGAAAAGACAGTTTGTGTCATAATTTATATTTATGTCTGTTTACCTTTTGTCTTTTTAAGCAGCTGTCATTCTAATCCAAACTGAACACGCTTTCCCATATGTTACAATGATTATGCATAAATTAAATCCTCAACACCAGATGATTTCTTTTTCTAACCACACTTTTTCTTACAACACCCAGATTGTACCACTGATATTTTACCTTCTGGCAGCTGTTGTGCAAAGCCCAAGTTTCAGAATTAAGACCTTGTGGTAGTTGACCTCATTTGTATCTCATAGGCTTGGTATGAGGTATAACTGCAAGAAAAGGCTTGTGAATCTTGGTGTTGTGGTTCTCAGAAACATTGTTTCATCTTTTTAAAAGTATCATAACAGGTCACTGCTTATACTTCCCTAAAGACCTTCCCTAAAGCTCCTTCTGTCTAGCTGCAAGCCTATTAAGAAATACTTCAAATCACTGAAATTGGAAAAGCTCAGTCTTAAGACTTGACTGAGGATTTAAAACCTTCATGTGGGCAGAATTGCGTGTGCACCAACTGCTGTGTCTGTGAAGCTATCACATCACTTCGGGGCTAGTGGGGTTAGCGTACAAGGAGAGTAAGGTAAATACATAAAAGTTGAATGGTTTTGTGTTTTAAAATGTTCCCTTATGACTTTATTGTTGTCTAGGTTGCTTCAATAAGGCAACATCTTGCTTCCATCTACGAGAAGGAAGAAGACTGGAGAAACGCAGCACAAGTATTGGTGGGGATCCCTTTAGAAACAGGGCAAAAGTAAGTAATGTGCTAGACACAGGTCTGCATTGTGTAATACACTTGCTCCTTCCTTAGTTAAGTGGACCAGAGAGTGGGAAGCTTGGGGGTGCATATTAGCCAGACTATGAACGTATAGTTTGGTGACTGTTCCTTACAGAAAACATTCTAGTCATGTCTAAACACTGCTCTGGAAGTTTTTCCACTATTTATTAGTCAAATTTATTGTCAGTGTTTCTGAAAGTTCTTCCAGGTATTGACTTTTACAGTTTGAAATGAAGACATAGTTTGAAATTTCATGTTAGTCTACCGTTGTTGTTTAAGTGTAAAACCCTTGCAGTAATTTTTCCAGGGCTTTCCTTTTTAATCTTTTTGTCAATACGTATGTAGAAGTTGCTGAATGTAGGCTTTATCCATTTAGCTCCTTGTAAGTTTAACAGGTTGTAAGGTTAACAGGTATACAGAGAAGTTAAGCTGGTAAGAATAGTTAAATATAAATGAAGGGTGCTCACTGGTGTTGTAGGCTCACAAGACTCCACAAGGAGCGATCTCCAGGAAGAGATCCTTCCTCAGTGGAAGTCAGCCCTTAAATGGGATCTAGGAGAGGTGGAGCCTGGCTCCACCCCTTTCCGGGCAGACAGGTGAATTGCCTTCACCTGTGCTCCCATGGCTGACTCAGTGCTTGCCTCAGGTGGTTAATCAGAGGTTCAGGCTGTGATTCAACAGTTCCCATACACTCCTATTTTACTGCAAGTTTGCCTTTGGCTCCTAAGTGTCTCCTTGTTTATGGCAAATTTTCAACCCATTGGAAACTCAATTCTACTTGTGCTTGTAGGAGCCAGTTTTAAATTTTCCTTATCTCGTTTTTATTTAGTTAAAAAGAAAGCAGGGTAAAACAAAAGCTTCCATGTGCTTAAGCAGCAGAATGTTTTGAACGGGAAAGAGCAAAGGCAATAGTGGAGTATCTCTGAACTCCTGCTTATCTGTTTCTTTGCAGACAGTACAATGTAGATTATAAACTGGAGACCTACCTGAAGATTGCCAGGCTGTATCTGGAGGATGATGACCCAGTTCAAGCAGAAGCTTATATTAATCGAGCTTCCCTTCTTCAGAATGAATCAACAAATGAACAGCTACAAATCCATTATAAGGTAGTCTAACTTGGATTTCCTCTTTTTGAAGGGAAATGCTTCCACAATTGGATGGTTTTCATACAGTGCCACCAAAACTTTCATAACACTGAAGGAGACAAAGGGAAAAGGTTTTAAATGGTCTTGGGAACTTGAGAGCCACATCTTAGCAATAATGAGGCAGCTCATTCCTTAGAATTTGGAGAGGAACCTGCTAAGGTTCCTTATATACCAGCCTGACTGGCTCAAAATACCAAACTTTACTTAAAATATTGTCCCCTATCTTTGTAAACCTAAAAGGAAAAAAGAAACCAAACATGTCCAATATTAGAGACCATTAGAGTTGTTTTTTTTTTTTGCCCATCAGCAATTAAATACCAAATACCATCCACAAAAGTAGTCCTAAGTCCAGAGCAGTAAATTAATCGACTTTTTTGATCATTGTTTTACTGTGTATATAATTGGGACTCTAATTTATAAAATCTTACAAGTTTTAGTGGAGGAAATAGCAGATGCTGATGCAGCTTCTGAGAGAAAAGCAAGCATTTGAAAAATAGACATTGCTATCTAAGTGCTAGTTGTTGATGTCACTGACAAAAGGGCAGCTTAATCACACAGTACAGCATTCCACTTGCTGTTTCTTGCCTTTAGACAAGTGCAGTGTTTAACATGTGAATAGAGCTGGGAAAGGCCCTTTCAATCATGTCATGGCAGTTCAGCCAGATTTTTACAAGCCAAGCTGATTGTTTGATGACACAGGTTTGCTGAGGATGCAATAAAGAAAAGTTTGGCAGAGCTGCAAATTAATTATGCAGGAATTAATGCACACCTGTGCTATGCAGCCATCCCATCCTGTTTTCCCTTACCCAGATGTTTTCTTTCTAGGTTTGTTACGCTCGAGTTCTTGATTATAGAAGAAAGTTCATTGAGGCTGCCCAAAGATACAACGAGCTGTCCTATAAGAGCATAGTTCATGAAAGCGAGCGACTGGAGGCACTGAAGCACGCTTTGCATTGTACTATTCTGGCATCGGCAGGTAAAATACGATGTGTTTTTGTATAAGAGACCCAACATACGTATTCCTGAAGCAAGTCAACTTGTACATTACTGGGGCAAGGAGCTGAGGAATCCAGAATTGTGAACAAAGTGTCAGTAATCTGTTGGCATGGTGTTAATTCAGAGCCAGAGTACTTGTTTATTTGCCGGTGATGAAGGGCCATCTAAAGATGCAAAATAAAGTCAGCGGCAAGCAGTGCTTTGGAACTGAATGCAACCGAGTCTGCTCTGGTAGATGCTCGTTAATTGCATGTGTTAGAAAGAGATCTTTGTTTTAATCTGCCAATACTCAACTACTTGGTGGCAATTTATGGGGATTCTTCTTGGCTCTGCTAGGACAGCAGCGTTCTCGCATGCTTGCTACGCTTTTTAAGGATGAGAGATGCCAGCAGCTTGCAGCCTATGGGATCTTGGAGAAAATGTATCTTGACAGAATTATTCGTGGAAACCAACTGCAAGAGTTTGCAGCTATGCTAATGCCTCACCAGAAAGCAACTACAGCTGATGGTATGTATTTCTAAAGCCTCACAGCACCTTTCTGTACTTTCTGCATGTATAACCCTCAGAAAGAACACTTTATATCTGTTCTACAATATAAACCAAATATCTATATTAATGAACTGTTGCCTCATTCAACCCGTAAGGTTCCAGTATCCTGGACAGAGCTGTTATTGAACACAATTTACTATCTGCAAGCAAACTTTACAACAATATTACCTTTGAAGAGCTTGGAGCATTACTAGAGATCCCTGCAGCTAAGGTAATGGCTTCCAACACCTTTTGTTTAAAAAGAAGTAATAAAAAGCAGCAGGGATGTAACAAGAATAGCTCTAGTAAATATTAGGAAAATTAGTTTACTGATAGGAAATTAAATATTCAGTAGTGGACACATGACAGAAGTTAAATATTTAGCACATTTTATGAGAAGGAAGGGTTATGCAGTATAGAAGGGATAATAACATTTTGATGCCACTGAGTATGTCAGTCGGTGCACGATTAGATATTTTCGGTACAGTTCTGCCTATATCCCCATGCAGATGACAGACATACAAGGACTACCAAACCTGTAGCGGCTTTTCATTTCTTTCAGAATGGCTCAGACGCCTAAAGTCATTCTTTCTCCCTTATTTCAGGCAGAAAAGATAGCTTCTCAGATGATAACTGAGGGGCGCATGAATGGATTCATTGATCAGATTGACGGAATTGTTCATTTTGAGAGTAAGTTGGGATTTTTAATTTTTTTTATTTAAATTCAGTTTCTTTTGCACCGTTCAGAATTGTCCTTTTGAGTTGTTGTCTGGCAACCCAAGCAAATTATTTACAACTGCTGTCTGTAATGGTTTTGCTGTATGCTGCTTTGGCCAGGAGGTGGCAGAATTTTCCATAGCAGATAATCATAGAACGGCTTGAGTTGGAAGGGATCTCTAGGATCATCAAATTCCAACCCCACTGCCACGGATAGGGCTGCTCATTCCTCATGTGCCTTAATATGTCTTCAAGGAGGATCTGTTCTGTGATCTTCCCAGGTACAGAGGTGAGGCTCCCTGGCCTGTACTTCCCCAGGTTCTCCTTCTTCCCTTTCTTATAAGTGGGAATGACATTTCCTTTTTTCCAGTCAGTGAAGACTTCACCTGAAAGCCATAACTTTTTAAATATGATAGAGAGCAGCTTGGCAAGCACATCAGCCAGCTACTTAGGACCCTGGGATGCATATTGTCCAGTTCCATAGACTTGTACGCATTCTATCTTATGAGATAGTGTAAGGTTAATAAGTACATAAATGTTATATAGTATACAGGAGAGTCAGGCTAGTAAGATTACTACATTAGAAAAGATAATCAAATATAAATGAAGGGTGCTCACCGGTGTTGTAGGCTCACAAAACTCCACAAGGAGCAATCTCCAGGAAGAGATCCTTCCTCAGAGGAAGTCAGCCCTTAAATGGGGTCTAGGAGAGGTGGATCCTGGCTCCACCCCATCTGGGTACACAGCTGAATTGCCTTCATCTGTGCTCCCATGGCTGACTCGGTGCTTACCTCAGGTGGTCAATCAGAGGTTCAGGCTGTGATTCAACAGTTCCCATACAGATGGTCTTGGACTTGCTCTGCCTTTACAGTGGAGTGGAGTTTGCTCTCCCGCTTCCCACCAAGAGGTTCAGGGTTGTGAGGTTCAGCATTGTGAGAAATATGAAAAGCCTGACTGACAGTTAAGACTTAGGCAAAGAACTCATTGACTACCTCAGCCTTCTCCATATCTGTTGTAGACAGTTCTCCTTTGTCATTTATCAGAGGAGGCACCAGTTTTCACATGTCCCTCTGTTCTGCATTCTTCTATCCATTGCAAAGTGTGAATTTATACCGTCAGTCTCCTTGTAGCACATCGGGAATTTCTCTGCTTGCTTTTTTGCAAGGCAAGAGTTAGGCTTGTAACAGACAGGCAAAATCATTGTAACTTTTAAAGACAGAATTGAGTATGATATAGCTGCAAGGCAGGTGAGAGCAGTGCCAGAAGTGAAACTTGCATTTAAACAATGACGGTGAATTGCCAAGACTATGCTGTGTTTTCTGTGGTTTCCTTTTGCAGCTCGTGAAGCTTTGCCAACTTGGGATAAGCAGATTCAGTCCCTGTGTTTCCAGGTGAACAACCTGCTGGAGAAGATAAGTCAGACAGCCCCAGAATGGACAGCCCAGGCAATGGAGGCTCAGATGGCTCAGTGACTGCACAGCCATGGTCTTCTGTGCTGGAGGGGAGGAAGCTGAGCAGGACTGTTAGCTGAATGAATAACCCACCTTTGTGTCCACACCTTTCGCTTTCACTCTGCCTTAGGACACATTAGGCGATACTATGTTCGTTGTGAGAGTTCCCCTGTTCTCTGAGCGTAGGATGATGTTGCTGCATCTGCGTTGCGCTTTGCTGTCCTGAAAGCTGTGGTTTCTGCATAGAAGAAGCTGCCGTGTCGGAACAAGCTTGGGTTTTGGTTTATTTAATGTCATTTGGTTTTCCACTGTATTGCTATAGCTTTGCAGCAGCCCATTACTTCCTAAGGTGTTCATCCCACTGTGAAAAATGGAAGTGCCATGTTTCTTCTACTTGTAATTATTCTAATAAAAGCTGCAGTAAGCCACTTGTTTTAAGTGTTGGAGGGACCTGTTCGCTTTTTTTTTCCCCGAGGCAGCAACACAAAATAATTCAAGGTTTTAGAAATGTCCATTTCAGCCCCGAAAATGTAAACTGAGAAAACAACTCCTCAGCTCCTCCGTGCCCTGCTTCTCTATCTGAGAAGTGGAAGTCTTAAATCCTAACTGAAGAAAATATTGACTATTCTACTACATTGGTGCAGCAGGACCCGGAACTATCTGTGGTATTCTGTTGCTTAGAATTGGCCATGGAAAATAGGTGGGGTAAGGACAAGCGTTGTGATAAATGATTTGAACATAACACAAACCAAATATTGGAAAGCAAGCGTGCGCTCTGTTTTCTTCTGTAGGTCACCAGAAGTTTGATAGTTCAGCAAAAGGTATCCCTACTGTTGTTGAAATTGGAGCTGTAGCAGCAGCTTGGAAGGTAAGGATTCTGCATTGCAGAGTGGAAATGCTCATATGAAATGCTCAGTGCAAAGAAGTGTTGAAGAGTGAGGTGCCTATGAATTATGTGATAGCTGCAAGCCAGCTACTGCTGCAGAAACTTTTCTTACTACACTTACTGAATCACAAAAGGGAAGACTCTGTGGCGTTGCTTTCAGAGCTTATAGTGATACAGTGTAGTAAGGTTAAGTGACTTCTAACCTTTCTGCTCCATACAAGATTTCTGTCTCCAGCGCTTCAACTGAAGTAGTGTTTTAATTGTCCAGCATGTTTGCAGCCCCTGTGAGATTCTACCTGACCTGCCTAGTCACTGAGCTCATAGTGTGGCAATATAGAACGCTTTAGTCACTGTCTTAGAGCTGCTACACTTACAGGCCAAGGAGCGTAGCTAATAGCTCTTCTGATGTTACTTGGTAGTTGTGCACTGTTCACATCCAGATGGTCTGCTTAATGTACAAGTCCTACTGTGCAGTCTGCTGGCAAGGCTTTGACAGAGCTGTTATGACTATGGAGAGCCAAGACTTAGGGAACATCTACTGATAAAACTGTCTAGAGGTTAGGTTTTAGTCTGAGATGATCGTGTTCCCATTTCCACGTGAATTGCTTTAAGGAGCTCCCTTTTGCTTTTCAGTTAGGCAGTAATTATGTGTTTTTGGTCTGCTTTCATCCTCATTTTTTGTCTCAAAATCCAGAGAATAATGGCATGTTGCAATCAAAAGTTTTTGCAAAATCTGCAGCTGTAATGCCTTGGTTTTCCTTCTGCATTCTTTGGCATATTTACTGATTGGAGCATCCTGCTTTATCCTCCAATGCAGTACATTTATTTAAATAACGTATTAGCTACAGGAAAGAGGCTGGGTACTTCAATAGGTGGCAGTAGAAGACAAGCTGACCAAGAATGAACCTTGACTGTACTATGTGTGTCTTTGCCATGCTCTTTTCTCTTAATCAACAGCATCAGAACTTAAAGCTGACTTTGGCTAATCATTGGATAAATAATTTAATCTCCAGATTACCTTTAAGGTATCTCTTTAAAAACTTTCCCAATTATTTTGAAGCCTATTACAGTAGGAAAAAAAAAAAAACATTTACGTAGACAGAGTAAGACAGGTGCCCATTCAGAGTGTCAACAGAAAAATATGCTCTCAAAAGTTTGAGATGAGGCTTTTGATCAGTTTAGTAAAGTTCAGGGACTTATTTTAGGCCTGAGATGTGAACTACTGCAGTGCGTTGTAAGTTCACTTCCTTAAGCACCGTTACAGCTTGAAATATTCAGCATAACCTCAGTTAACAACTACTCTGGAGAGGATCAGACGTCACTGCCTTATTGCTCTAAAAGGGTTCATTGTTTGCATAGCTTATCCACAAACATTGCTTATGTTTGTATTTGACTCCATTTATGTTCTCATTGGCCCTTCAGTACTGTAGTGACCCGTGCAACATATGTTTTTTATGGACTCGGGGTTAACTTAGATGCACAAGCTATTGTCTGCTGAATCCTACAAGGAGAATGATTTGTGCTTCTGCAGTAACAGTAATTTAGCCTTGTTGCAACAGAACTTTTTTTTTTTTGGCCAAGATTTCACTCATTTCACAGTTCCCCTCTGGGAGAAAAAAGCAATTTCAGAAACATCTGAATTTAAAAGGAACAGTTGTACAGAGACACTATTTCCAAAACAAAGATAAACACAAAGGACTTGCTTGGCACTGGAACTGATAGAAAAGATAGTAACTGGAGAAATTTGTGTTTGCTAATAGTAAATATGTAACTTCCTTTTAAAAGAGTGACACTGTGATATGGGCATTCACAAAATGTTAACAGATTTTACTAGTCTTTTTCTAGTTAAGGTGTTGGTGCTTAAACTTTGAATCTGCAGAGGCTTTTGTGCTTGCTTCTTTCCATTCTTTTGGGAATTACATTCAATCATTTGTTTAGCTTCATACCTTGGATCTTTTCCAAATCATTAGCCATTTACAGAAGCAAAGCAGAGCTGGGGGACAGGTCCACTAGAGCATGGGATCAGAGATCCCTAGCAAGCCAGCACTGGCACTGGGAGCAGCACCAGCTGCAGCCATGATTCTGTCTGGGCTAGTTGTGCCCCCTGTCTCTGTGGCCCAGCCTTGTGCCTGCACTGCACATTCTCTAGTTGCTCAGGCTTCTTCTAGGCTGAGCCAAACCTCACCACCAGTTCTATACTGTATGATGCAAGTGTAGCCCATGGTAATTATTTTGGTCTTGAAATAGTTACTGCCACGACACTCATGCAGGAAAGCCTCCCTGGGGAAAATGAAGGTTGTTCTTGCAGAGGTTCTGTTTAGACCAGTGAGCACAGGCAGTTCTTTTGCAAAATGTAGTTCAGTTTGCTGTAAACTGCCCTCATCATGAAGTGCATTGCAAGTTACCAGCCTGAAATTTCAGAGCAAGCATGCAACAAGAAAGGGAGTTAACCAGGTTTCAGGTTATCAAGGTCAGGCTGGCAGCACATCTGTACTTTCCCAATTTCAGAGCAGTGAGTCCTTGATACAGGAAAGAATGTAAAAAGTGCTTACTAAATGAATAATGACATGCACCTAGATTTTTAAGGAGAGGTGGCTTGCTTCAAGGCACCTTTCTACTACTACTGAACGAGAAGCAATCATTTGTGTTTAGACCCAACTACAAATTTATTCTTTCCTATGCAGTCATTCTTGCACATCTTAGTCAACTGCTTCGGAAAACCAAGATCAAATGAATGACACAAATTGGTGTCCATTTTCAAGAAAAGAAGAGAGTATTTTGATCACCTATTTTCAAGTGAAATCATTTTTGACTGTCAAAAGTGGTACTAGCTGAGAATTTTGTCTCAGCTACAGAACTGTATGGTCACTGGGTGCCTCTGGTGTTGTTTTCTCCTTGTTTTACAGATTTATTTTTTTCTGCAAAGGAAGCCACACTGACTTCTGCCCACAGGTGTTCTCTTGGGAGCATATATTCTGCAACATAGGAGAGGCTTGCCATGCATATAAGTGCCAGTTTAGGACATCTGCTGATAAGAAAGAAAATAACTTCAAAGAACCACGACAGGATGTGTTCAAAACTAGTTTGTCAAATATCTTCTCTCCTTATGTGCCAGGAGTGACTTCTAGAAAGCAAGAAGTAGTTGTACTGAAACGTATTTGACAGGAGGGCCAGGTGAACAGCTCTAGCTTGAAAGCAGATGTGATCTTTGATGATCAAATAGCAGCATCTAAACAGGGGCAATGCTGATCCCTGTGAGCTCAATCTGCACTGCTGACCAAGGTATCCTTCCTACTTTAGGCACAGCCTACCCTGACACAGCCAAAGCCAGCAGGTCCCCTCTAGATGGAGAGCTCAGCACACATAACTGCTGCATAGTTCTCAGGCTTTTCTGGAGAAATGCTAGCACGCTGCCAGTTTTATACTATGGTTAAACAGTGTTCATCCTTTGCAATCACAGAAGAAATAAATATTATCAGCCTCCAAGCTTTTTAGGTTTCTGAGCCTTTATGTGCATTCAGAACATGCTACAAACCATACCTTCCACATGTACAGGTGATGCTGCCTTCACCTCCTTCAACTGGTGGGTCATTAGGTGCCAGAGGAAATTTGCTCTCCACTAGATGAAAGAGGCAAAAGGACAGGAATGACTATCGAGGAGCAGGTATTCCTACTGAGCTTTGTAGACTGATTAAAGGTAACGTATAATGTGCTTTCCAAGTGTGGTATGTGACTGTACTTGGAGTTCCTAACATCTTGCTGGTTTTAAGTTGTTCTCCAGCTAAAGCTTAATCATACAGATCTGGTAGAAACAACTTCTAAAAAGACTCCTCAAAATGATGCAAAATACAGATGAGGAAGACAAGACTTGTGCAAATCACTTTCTTTGTATGTTTTTAGAAAGCTTAGAGATCTCTTCTAATACAAGACATTTTCTTTATGTAGTTACATTTTTATTCTTCTCAGTAATTTAGACTCAAATAATCTCCACTGCATAAAGTACTTCATAAGAAAACGAAACCCAACTTACTGGATTAAAGAGGCTAGACTAGAATATGGTCTGTCAGCCTTAACTGATTTTTAATAACCATCCAACATCCATGTAATTATAACAGTATGGACTTGAAACTATAACTATTTCTTAAAATGCTTCCAAAATGCAGCTCTTCTGAGGAATAGACTATAGAAAATGATCTAGGTAACTAAGCCAGTACCAGCCTTCTCTATGTTGCTCACCTAGTAAAACTTCTATGGCCTGAAAAACTAGTTGCTATTTCTGTTATGCTTGCAGAAAATACTCTTTTTAGATGAAAAAGTAAGCATATTCAACCAGCTTACAGTTTCACTACTAGCCATTATTTTATTTAAATTCTCTTTAAGAATTCTAAAGCATCCAACAAATAAAAACTAACATAGAAACATCATTAAAAGTTTGACTGTGTAACATAATGGTATTTTTATGTGTTATATGCTAATAAATCAGGAACTTTTATACTTATACACCTCCCTCTCGTGTCCTACCAAGTATTAACCTAGATTAAGTCATTATTAGTAACAAAATTAGTACAATTTATAACAAAAGACTCAGTTTTTATCAGCTGTTTAATAAAAAGAAAAGTACATTACACCAACCTTAACAGTATTTTGCTGTTTGAAAAAACTACTGCTTTTTTCAACATTTATCAGATATTAAAACATAGCACAATTGCTACTTCCCTCTTCAAATCCTAAGAGACTGTAATATAGCCTATAGAGCCTTATTTTAGGTAAATTATTATTATTTTAAGTATTCAGTATTTGCATCTGTACTGGAAATGCTGAGTCATGGCCTGAACCAGCGAATGAGCACCTGGTGGGAAGGCAGGGCTCCAGGGGAGCTCAGGTGCATGCAATGAACCTGAGTGACCAGAAAGGATGGAGCCAGGATTCACCCCTTCCCAGACCTCATTTAAGGGCTGCCAGTGGAGGTAAGGGTGTTTTGCTGGGTGTTTTTGCCTATCTGAGGCCTTCCAAAGGTAAGCAGCTTTTTTTTTTTTTTTCCTTTATTTCTGTGTTCATGGCTGCTGTATTTGAGTTTGTCCTCATTTGTTGTAGCAAAAGACTTTGCTACTCTCCTAGTATTGTACTTTCCATCACATTATAGTGTTACAGTATCTTTTTGGTTTAATTAGTTCAAAATCTGTACACAGCCTTACCTTCTTGCAAAGGGGAAAGTTAAATTCTTGTTTTTTGTGGCTACTCCTATGGCAATTTCAGCTTCTGTTTTCCTGGAAATAGAACATAGAATAGAAGAAATATGTTGCCCCTGTATTTATCATGAGCTAAATGACAAGTATTTCTTAACTGTTTTTTTTTTGTTTGCTACCCTACTACTAGCAAAGTAATTGATAAAGTATTTCACTGCCCAGAGTGAGTGCAAAGCTTGTGGTGAATGACTGAAGGAGAGGTTTGGTCTGGATATCTTACAGTTAGATTTCAAGTGCTTGAATCATCACTTCAACTTCTATACATTTGAGGGTACAAACACACTTCCATTTTTGTTTGCAAGAGAACTCAGAGAATGATATCTGAATACATGATCACTTCTGGATACCAGTCATTGCTATGCTGCTGTAACTTTTGCTTTTAAATCAGTTATTGTAGCTACACACCTGAGCTCTGTAAAAGCATAGTCTAATTATTTGCAGTAACTGCCACCTTAAGTTTTAAGAAGCCGGTCATCACAAAGACTGCATTCCCCAGCATGCTCTTTGTAGCTGGACTGTTGTATACAGACAGTTATAAAATTGCAGTGAAATGGTAAGGTATGGTATTCTGTAACTACATTGTATGTTAATGATCCACTGTCAGTTATAATCCTCTGCTCTGAAGAACGGGGAACCATTACTCCATAGTTCCTATTCTTGACCTTGTCACTGCTAGGCATAATGTTTTGTTGTGTTTTTCCCTTTAGCTTCTAGCGTCTCCATCAGTAATGTGACTAAGTTTTTTTTTTTTTTTTTTTGTTCTGTGAATTAGCACACTCATTATCCAGAAGGAGGACTGTGGTTATATACTTCTGCTTTACAACAATGGATAAAAACAGCAAAGAATGGAGGAGCACTTGAAGGTTTTTTCTTTTAAAGTACCACAGTCTCTGTAAAACATCTTGTCACTTAAATGTTCTTTAAGCCTTTAGCGCTTGTTCTTCTGCCATCTGACTTTTGAAGGTAAGAGACATCTTAAGATAGCATGTTGCTTCCCAGGTGAGTTGTTGGGCCTCTAGCAAACTCAACATATGTGCTGAATAATCACAGAGACTTAAAATGAGATTTAAAAAATTGTGGAACAAAAATAGAAAAGGTGGTGCTTCTCTGTTCCCACGTGTTACGCTGTTCTGTTTGCAACCTTGTTAGATATGTTAGACATAGATATGGTGTGATATAATTTTTAAGCTTTAAGTGAAGGCAAGTGCAGGAAAAAAAGAGCAACATTCAATAATGTATTGTAGTAGGAGGCCAGGTGCTGAAACAGAATTCAAAATCTTGTGCATAATCTTCAAAATCTTGTAGTTCAGAGGTTTTGTGTCGTATGGAGAATGAATGAATATAAAAGGGTATGGATATGGGATAAATAACTGCAAAATACAATCTTTTGCTGAAGGCTTTTATACTAACTTAAAAAAGCAGATGCTAAGTATAACTGAATCTATGGCTGGGTGCTACACATATCCTTCTATTTAAAGCAGTGATAAGAGATGGAGATGAAAATCTAGGGCCACCTTTGTAACTTCTACAGGCTGCTGACTAATGGCTTTGACCTATGGGGTTTTGCTAAGAAGCAAATTCAGGATGTGTACCCAGCCAGTAGGGCTGGTATAACAAGCAGCAGGTGTGCCCTGGCAAGTACAGTTGTGCTGTATGGGTAACTGAGCACCCAAGGCAGGATCAGAAGGGCTTGTGCTGATCTATGCAAATGATGCTAGAGCTTCTGCTGCATAAATGCCTTATCTAATTTGTGTTTAATCTGAGTGTGGCAGGTATGTATTTTAGCTGAAATTTGCCTTTGGATGGTGAATACTGTTTCTCTTCTTAGTGGCATGTGCAGAAAGACAAACAGGGAAACTGATCACTGGACCAAGAACTCATTGCAGTTTAGAGCTCATTGGTAGGCTTGCTAGCCTGTCAGTAGTCCCAGAGAAGACAGATGAGAATTCAAACAAGATTCATTCAATAACAAATTACAGGATGGGAATGTTAGTGTAAGTCAATATGACTTAAAGGAAAACAGATGCTGGCAAACAAACCATGTGTTGTTTCTCAGTAGAAGCAGTATGATTGGAAAAAATAATTGTGCAGGTGTAATGCATTTGGGAGGGGAGGTACTCCACAGGAGGTTGTGATTTGCAGGTGTTAATGGTTCAGAGCTGAAAGGATGGGAGTTAGTCAAGTGATCTCATTTTAGCTATTGATTAAGGAATCATTATCTGCTGTTAGAAACAGCCACAACTCAGTGTTTCTATTTATAGTCTGCAAGTAAACAGAATAAATTGGATGTTATGTTATGGTGAGGACAGGCTGGTAAGGTAAGGCAATCTGGGTGGCAGGGAGTCATTAATGCGAAACATCTTAAAATAGATGCATGTGTGCAATGTTAGATATAGGCATACAAGTACATCATTACTTTTCAGCTTGTATATTGATACTGGAAAGCCATTGGGAAAATAAGCCTGATGTATTGCTATACATTTTAAATGGGATATTAAAGTATTGGGGCAAAGCAACAAAACATTGTCAGATGGGTATTTAAAAAAGGAAAATGTCTTTTAGGGAGGACCTGAGGAACCTATGCTTTTGAGTTCTTTTTCAAAAGAAGTCCCTGGAGTGGCTGCTTTATGATATACTTTGTTCTGTGGAAAGGCTGTTTATTAAATCGGGGCAAGAGATGCAATAACAAATGACTTGAAGCTGAAAAAATGGAACTGCAATTAGAAAATATGGTGGCAGATCTTAAGAGCAGTGATGAAACTCTGGAACTATCAAGGGAAAAGGGTATATTTTCACTGTTTTCCTTTCCTGAAATGTAACTTGGCTGCCTTGCTGGAGTGTGCTTGTCGGTGAATGCAGAATGAATTCAGTCCAGAACTAAAGGTGAAATAGAAGGGTCTGATCTGCAGGGGTAACCTGATGTTCTGTTGAGACTATGAGCTTTCTGAAGCTGTGAAGTATTTGAAGGTGAAAAGACCTGCAATTGTGCTGGCTCTGTGCAGCAGCTCTGCAATAGGTTTTAAATCTTTCTTTATTCAAATGCTTTGCACAGATGCTGTCTTTACTGACTGTGCTTGCTAGCAGTAGGTCGATGGCTTTATTCAGAGACACGGCTGTTTCTAGGTGTTTCTTTTACTGAGATACTTTAATTGTTGTGTTAGTTTCTGATGACTTATTTTCACTGAAGTGTCCTACTAGGAGACAGCTATCAGCCAGCTGCTACCTGTTCCTGAGGGTCTAAAGCAATTAGGGTGGTTAAAGCCTTCACATGTGCTTTGCCAAGCCAGCTATTTTGTTTCCCACACTTGCAGGCTTGGCAAGCATTTTCTTCCTTTGTTAACATATTAGAATTGCTTCTGGCAGCTATCAGCATTGATTGTGGAATTAACTTGTATTACAGTATGAGAATTTATGGAAATAGTGAGCTCTTCTTTCTCACCACTTCAGTACACTACTACTGTTTCTGAAGCTGCCTGAGACTAGCAGAGTAAGTCTTTGTGTTTCCCCCAGAATGGAATATCCCTTCTGGCAGAGGAAGGAACATCCTCTTGCTGTACTTGGCTGTGTCCACTTACTGTTTCTGTAAGTTGGAAGCAGTGTAGAGAAAGGGAGTTTTTTCCTCGTGTTAAAAGGGTTTCAAAAGCTAAGCACTGGTTTTATCTCACAGAAAACAAAACCCTTCTGCAGCAGGTGCACAAGCTTTCTGTTAGCACCTCTGGATCTTATGCAGGTGATCAGTCTGGTTGTTCTTTTGCACTGAGTATGGGCACTTAACATGGTGTGGAGTCAATGTTCAGAGAATTTAATGCAAGTTGTAACTGCCCTCTGAGCTGCTACTGTGGGCTTTGCTATTAAAGAACAGCTGAAGAGTGAGCCTATCTTCTGACTGGTATCCAGTTTTTGGGGGCTAATTATTGGAAATGCTTTCTAAAATTGGTAATTAAAGAAGAATGAATTATGAGAATGAAGTCATTGATCTTCATGCAGAAGACCAGGTGGTACAGGGCAAGATTTGAGCTGTAAGTGGCTGTTTGCCCTCATGGGAGTGACAGTTTCATGAAGCATAGCTTGGCTCTGCAGGCAGTTGGCTCTTAACTCGTGGCTGACAGGAAAGTGCTACTATTAGCGGTGCACACATGCTCCCTAGCAGCAGGTATAGAGCTGTAAGGATGCTCTATTTAGAGTTCTAAAAGTAACTCAGCCTTTGTTACTGAGCGATAGTCCCCAAGAAGGAAAGCCCTGCTCAAGTTTAGCAGAGCTGTAGTAGTGAAAACTGGTGCTTTGTGCAGAGGGGCTGTATTTTGGCACAGCTTCCACAGAAGGATGCCTAATTCTGAGCAAGTGAGCAATTCCTCAGAGAAATACTTCACACAAAGCATGTGTAGCAGAAGCTGCTTAGGAAACTAAGTGCAACTCTCCTGTTGGATTAGCTAGTAATACAAATGTATACAGCAAAATGGCGTTTTTTCTGGTACGTAAAATGTTTTCTGATCTGCATCCCATTAAAAAGTTACTCTTTAAACTGGTTAGTTATTTCAGTGTGTGCCTTACAGAATTGTGCAGTATTGTTTTATGTTTGTGATTAAAAAGTTGTTCTTTACTGCTATGCACGGGATATGTTTTATTCATGTTTTCCACTCCGTTTGTTTTTATTTCCTGGAAATGGTTGTTTTGTATGGTGACCCAGACAGCTACCTGAACTCTAAACTGCAGCTCCATAACTGCGAGGGTGAAATAAACGGGTAGTTTTCCTTAAAGAGCTGCCAGGTCCCACTGTGGAAGTTTCCACTGCAGAGTGAAGACCATGACTGTGGGTTGAGGCAAGCAGCGCTTGCAACATGGGACTGCTGTGGGAAATGTGAGCAGAACAAGGCAGGAAGCTGTGCTACCCCTCACTGCAATGCACCTTCTTAGACTTTTTTTTGCCTTATTAGACAGTCACTTGGCAGAATGAGGATTTGTTTCAAGCTTATGTTCACCTGATGTATCTGTGCTGTGCACCATAGACACATGCAAACTATTCTGCAAGGAGAAATAGGACAAAAGAGCACTGAATTCCAAGGTGTTGCACCTAACTTGGTTCAGCCCAGTTAAGACTATACTTTGTATCCTTGTACTGTGGCATAATTAGTTTATGCATGGCTTATAGTGGTTTTAATTGCTTTGAGCTACCTTTTCCCAGAGCAGTTGTGGCTTTATGGCAGTCAACTAGTTAAGGGATGAATCAGGACAGAGCAAAGGCTTCTAAAAGAAGCAAGAAGAGCACCCAGCATAAGGAGAATTGCTGCAGAATAGATGAAAACTCCTCTAGCAAACATTGTGTTTAAGCTTTCTGAAGTGCCTTCAGGCTTTCACCTTGCTTTCTGCCAGCAGCAGCTTGTGAGCTTCACAGGAGCTGAATGCGTTTCCCTTTGGAGACAGTAGGAATCAGCTTTTAGGGTATCCTTTTCTCCAGGCCACCCTTACTCTGAACTTGTTCTTTTTTTTAAAAACACTGTACAATTCTCTTCTACCACAAAACCTGAGCTCCATTGCTGTACAATACCAAAGAGTTCTCATAATCTTGCCTCTTAATCACGTGGATCATTATTAATGTTCTCTGCTGCTGGTCCCTTTTGCTGTTCCTCTGTACTGAAACACTGAGTTCCTAGGCAGGAACTCATTCACACTGGTGTTAGCTTGTTTTTAGCAGTTGCACAGAGGAGGGATCATCTTGCTGAGCACAAGACCACCTTCCAGGTTAATGCATTAGGGAGTCTTGGGAAGCTGTTGCTGAGCTGAGACTACAGAAAAACCTTTCTTAAATGTAATGAAGAGCTTTTCTTCAAAACCTAACTTCTCCCCTAACATCTTCCTGGTGGTTTGTGAAAATGTTTATATAGCATGTTAGCCAGTCATTTATTTGTGTTAGATGGAAAATGCCCTACAGGAATCTCTCTAGCAGTGGAGGGAGAACTGTTGAATTATGCTGGTCCCTGGTGGCACCTTCTGGGCTTAAAGTTTCCCTGAGGAAGGCTTGGGAGGAGGCTCAGCATGAATATCTTGTTCCAATACCTGGAGGCAGGAATTAGTCTTGTCTCTTCTATTGGTTCCTCTTCAGAAAAGAATAAGCAGTAGTGTACTTCTAAGGTTTGTTTAGACAAGAAAAAAGTTACAGAATGCAGCTGAGATTTATGTACAAGTTTAGGATCCTTTAGGGGTTTGGATTTTTCAGGCTCACTAGGTTTGAGATGACTTGGAAGGAGTGGCTGGAAGCTGTGATGAGGGGCTACATGAAGCACTTGCGTGTCCAAGCAAATAGGTCTCATTGCAATTCTCAGAAGGAAAACACAGCTTTGTCCAAAGCCCCTTAATGCACTGGACTTGCACAAGGAAGGACATGGGTGCAGGTCCTGCTGTTTTACTTGACAAATTTGGGGAGCTAATGCTGATCCACTTGAGTTAGGGTGGAGTTCTTTGCTTAGCAGGGAGGCCAACCAGAAGTGTGTTGTTGTAGACCATCTTAGTGTGTCCTGCACAGTGGATAGGGAACAAGACACAGTATTACCTGTTGCACTGTAAGGAGAGCTGGCCATCCAGTTTCCTGCAGCTAAGAGGCACCAGAGGTTTGTTAACTTTCTAGGATGTGAGATGTTTTATACCCAGGCAAGTGCTGTTATTCAACTCTGGAGGGAGACGACATTCTGGGTTTTATGTGCTTAAAACATTAGAGACTGGTGGACAGGATAGATGGTGTTCATAGCACTATCCCCATTGGCACAGCAGATTCAGCTGTGTGCTCCCAAGGGCATGAGAATTAGTCATGCTCCAGATTTGGGGATGATATTCAGATCACCCCCAACTGCTTATGGTCCTCTGTGGATTTTCCAAATGAGCTACGGATGTGATCACATGAATGGAAGATATGCTTGTGTTGGTGGTAACAGAATTACTGTAATGTGTTGTTTCATCAGTGTTTGTACTTCAAACTACAAGGAAAAAAAACTAGCTTATGTGTGCAAAATAGAGTTAATGGGACAGTTATATTTCTTTTGTCTCAGTATGTTTCTGCATATGAATCTTTCTGGGTCTGTTATAGTCATTCCTTTTAACTTGTGAGTAATAAAAATGTTCTTAAGAATGCTTCCCTTGTTATCAGAACTTTTACTCTGATGGCTTGAAAATTGCCTTTTCATCTTTTGCAGCCAGCTGAACTACTGGAATAAACGCACTTCAGCTAATTAGTCATTGTGGTTTTCCTCCTCTTACTCGATGGCTAGCTCTTGTGGGTGATTTTTCCTTTCTACACAGCAATTAAATTAGTAAAAAGCAGTTCTGTGTCATGAAGTCTTGGTAGGAGAAAGAGCAGCAAGGGAAGTGAGCTTCTGTGTGCCTGTGGGTATGCGTACCTTTCCTGGCTGTGGAGCTGTGGAAGCAGCTATGTTGCAAGATGCTGATTCTCAGGCTTTGCTTCAGGTTCTGTTTCTATTTCTCAGTTTTCTGTTGCTATGCAAACATCAGGTAGATTCCTAATGCTATGGGAATGGTAAGAGAGATCATGTGCGATAACTTCATAGTCGGCAAGAGAGTAGTTCTTATGGCTTCTGTGTGCAATAAACAGTATATTGAGAAAGCAGAGTCACTAGTGCTCGGTAATTCTCAGGGCTGTGTTTTAGTTCAAGTAATTTTTTCTAAGGACTTTTTGTTCTTCCAGATGTCATAAATATCTTCCCTTGCCTCCTGTGTTAGATGTGAGAACTTGACAAGAGCAGTGTCAGACCTGAGAAGTCCTGCCTTGCAAGGAGATCTTTGAGGTAGCAATACATAAAATCGGCCAAATCTAGCATGAAGCAGGAGCTCATTTTCAGCAAAATCTTCCCAGCTGTTCCTTGTCCAAGGGAAGATGGGAGATACATAGCATGCTCTTATTCCTGGCCATGACCTGAGCAGTCTTTGGTTTAGGGGGCAGTCTTAATTCCAGGTAATTGTACAATGCCAGAAAGAAAATACCTTCTCTGTTCATTGGAGTATAGGCTTCCCTTGGGTCATGAAGTAATGGGTAACAGGTAGAGCTGAGAGCAACTGTAATGAAAGTAAGGATTGCTTACTTAGGGTTTCACACTTTGTTTTGTTAGTAAATGTTATCTCAGTGACTATAGCTGGAGAAACTGTTGTCAATGTGTCCCACAATTAGTATCCAGCTGAGGAAAGCAGAACAGAGTTGTGTCCCTGTCATGGAATGGGAGCCCCAAAACAGCGATGTGCAGGCACTGCTCCCTCTCATGTCCCTTCCATGATGCATACTACTGGCTTAATAATAATGTAGCCCCATGTCTAGGGCTGCAATAGGCTGTGCTGGAGCTGAGGCTGTACAGAATGATTCAGTGCACATTCAGCACTTGCGCTGTCTGTAGTGGACAAAGGACATAAAGGCAAACTGATTCTGAGCATTAGAGTTTTGCATCTGCAGGTTGGAGTGAATAAATTCAGACAAGTGATAATATTTACTGGATTGGTACTAATGAATTGGTAATAAGAAATTGTTCCATTCACCTGTACTACTCTTCTGCGTACCCAAATGCTATTTACTGTGTTGTTTTCTTAACTGCCTGCATGTGGTTGAACAGCAACTGTCTCTGTTCCTTAAAACGGCTACAAATCTGATAGACTGCACATGTGATGGGTCAAAATATACATTTAGGTAAAATATATAACACAGCTGCTAGGCAATTTGTTTGTCTAATGTTTGCCCCTTAAGTCATCCCATTCCATAATGACTAGCGTAAATCTGCTAGTCTTTTGGCCTATAGATAACCTGACCAGTAAATCAGAGACAAACAGCACATAATTGAGAACCAGTCCAGTTCAGATTATGGAATATACTATTTATTTTCACAAGTAAGAGGATAAACTCCATAATTCACTTGACATTTCACCACTGCCTTGAAATATCATCTTTCTACCAGTAGGAGTTAAAGAGTTAGTGTTCTGGTTCCGTTTACTGCCCCTTATGGGCATGTGGAGTATCCTGATGGGAGGAGAGGTGCGGCTTCCCTGGGGAGGACTTGGCACGAAGAGGAAGGGGGATGGAGCTCCAGACCGGACCGAGCGCCTGGCTTGCCCCGCTGCCCGGCTCAGCCTTCTCAGCTCGCCGTGGAGAACAACACGTGGTTCCCTCGCGGTATTGTGTTTTGAGCTCGCGTTTTGGATACTCTTTTCTCTCTCATTTTGTTTGATTTAGTTAAATTTAGTAAATTACCGTTCCTTCTCAGATCTAGTGCTGGT
>JACDJE010000916.1:0-30709 GCA_016647715.1 Pavo muticus
TTGGATTCCCAACGAAGAGGCAAGTGCTCCGTTAACTCTCTCTCTCCACTTTGTTTGATTTATCCGTCTCAATTAGATTGTATTATATTATATTGTAGTTAGTAAAATAAGTTTACCTCCCTAGAGGTCTGTTCATTTTCTTTCCTTTCCTTTTCCCTTCCCCTTCCTCTTTGGGGGGGGGGCTGGGAAGGGGGCCCTTGGGCCCACTGTCCCTGTCATGGGCATAGACTGGTCCAGGTAACCCCGTGACACTGCAACTCTGAGACCATCCAGCCAATTACTTTTCCAGTGAGTGGTACATTCATCACATCTGTTATCCTCCAATTTGGCAACCAGGATGTCACATGGGACAAATACTCTGCACAAGTCCAGGTAGATGATGTCAGTTGCTCTTCCTTTATCCAATGACACTGCAACTCCATCATAAAAGGCCACCAAGTTTGTCAGGCACAATTTGCTCTTGGTGAAGCCATGCTGGTTACCACCAATCATCTCATCTTTATTTTCCATGTGCCTTAGCAGGGTGTTCAGGAGGATCTGCTCCGTGATCTTGCCAGGCACAGAGGTGAGACTGACTGGCCTGTAGTTCCCAGGATCTTCTTTTTTTCCCTTCTTGAAAATGGGGGTTATGTTTCCCCTTTTCCAATCAGTGGGAACTTGACCAGATTGCCATGACCTTTCAAATATGATGGATAGTGGCTTGGCAACTTCATCCATCAGTTCCCTCAGAACCTGTGAACGGATCTCATCAGGTCCCGTGGACTTGTGCACCTTCAGGTTCTTTAGATGGTCTTGAACCTGATCTTCACTTACAGCAGGCAGATCTCCCTTCTCACAGTTCTTACTTTTGCTTTCTGCAGCTTGGGTGGTGTGGCTAGAGCCCTTGCTGGTGAAGACTGAGGCAAAGAAATAATTGAGCACCTCAGCTTTCTCCATACTGCTCGTGACCAGGTCTCCAGTTTCCTTCCTGAGAGGGCCCACATCTTCCTTGTCCTTCCTTTTATCACTGATATAGCTGTAGAATTTCTTCTTGTTCCCCTTGATGTCCCTGGCTAGATTTAATTCTGAGTTTTAGCTTTCCTAACCTGATCCCTGGCTGCTCAGACAACTTCTCTGTAGTCCTCCTATGTAACCCATTCCTGCTTCCACTCCCTATAGACTTCGTCTTTCTACACAAGTAATTCCAGGAGCTCCATGTTGATCCATGGAGGCCTCCTGGCATTCTTGCCTGCCTTCCTGTTTCTGAGGATGCACTGCTTCTGAGCTTGGAGGAGATGGTTATTGAATACTGACTGGCTTTCTTGGGCCCCTCTTCCCTCCAGGTGTCATGGTTTTATGATTTTTGGTTGTCAGTATTCCAAATCATAACATCACGTAGTGCACTGGGAGCTAAAGTGTTCCGGGTAGCTGTCCCAGAAGAGAAGAAGAACTACGTTCCCCAGCAGCCTGTTCGCTGCGCTGTTATTGTTTCTGCTCGGGGGAACAGATATAAGGCCTTGGTAGGTCATCTGACTGGGCTTCTTCTTTGCCAGACTCCCTCCCCGCTTGACCGGACTGCGCATCTCACCTCAGCGTTATGGTGAGGCCTACCCAGCTTTTGGACAATCTCTCTCTCTCATTATATTTGATTTATTAGCTTCAATTCTAATTATATTGTATTATAGTGTGTTATCTTGTATTCCGATACCATATTTAGTAAATTAGTTTGTTTCTCCTCAGATCGTGCCACTGTTTTTAATTATTTTGGGGTCCCCTGTTTCCCTTTTCCGGAGGCGCGGATTTTGCGAAATCCCTCCGCCCCGCTAGTCACGGAACCGGGCCGAACCAGCCCGTAAACTGTCGACACCAGGGCTTTCTCCCATGTTGCCCTCCCAAGCATTTCCCTGAAGAGTTCAAAGTCTGCCCTCCTGAAGTCCAGAGTAGCAAGCTTGCTGCACAACCTCTTTGACACCCTAAGGATCTTGAACTCCAGTGTTTTGTGGTCACAATTTATTTAATATTCATTATTATTAATTAATATCCATTTCCCCATACAATTCATACCATTCCCAGGTTACCCATTTCCCTTCTTGTTCCAAGAAAAACAAGCTTCTTTCTACTTGATCTCATGAACATTCAAAACAACTATGCATCCTTTGTTTCCACATTAAATCCAACATCTTTCCTTTCTCTTCTGTAGGGTACAATAGGAGTTGTACTTATGACTCCACAGTGCTCTTTCCACAGCTCTCCTCATGAACAATTCCATATCAAACTCCTCTTTCCAAAATGCCTCTAAGGTGGCAAGTATTCTGAACAGATACTGAAAACAGAAGGTAAGCATGACAACAGAATTCCCCCCAAAGAAATGACAAGTACGTGTCAAATCCCTCCAAGAGATCTACAGATAGAATCTTGTACTCTCCTGCTACCAAGGTACATATTGAGGAGTCCAGTCACTCACAGGAGACTGGCATGATGTGAACTGGGAAAAGAGCTCTCCATAGCCAGAGCACACCAGTCTATCACACATAAAAAAAAAAAACTGCCATAAAAGAATTGACACAAATCACCTCTAAGTCATCTTGAGACCCAACAATAAAAAGGGGTATGGGAGGGGGAAGGGACCTAAATTAAATGTGGCTGAAGTGCTTATAGAATCAAAGGATAACCAACAAATGCTTAAAAATAAGGTTTTAAATAAATTATAGAGTTCCATATCAGAAAATGAAACCAGTAAGTACCAGTCCCACACAAATGCCACCATCTCACCTCTCCCACGGCCATGTTTCCCACGGTCTGAAGGTCTGTCTCCTTGATTGTTGTCCACTCCATTCTCTTCAGCTTTAACTGTGGAGAAAAGACAACTTAAGAGAAACTTTAGAGATTCATATGTGAAAATATAGCCATCTGCTTAACTTGTACTCCAAAAGAAAAGGCAAGATTTTCAGAGTTATTTGTTTACTTTGGATTGGACAACAAGGAAGCAAAATATCTAATTAGAGAGAAATGTCTTTCAGCAGACAGTACTTTTTTTTGGAAGTATAGTGTTTTGCAGCCTACACTATTAAATCAATTATGGTCTCACCTCTAAAGAGGCAGGAAGTAAATCTGCCTCATACTTCACTTTCTTGATAACGTGCTGGTTGGCAACAGTGAAAGAATGAGAGTTAACCAAGAATGCCAACTCTTCTCCTGTCTGTCTGTCTCACATCCCTATGCAACCAGGGAAACTTAACTCTCCTCTGTATTTAGATGAGATGGGGATGATGACATAAGGCAATGTGTCTGAAAAGCACAACTTCTACTTTATGGAAAACTGCCGAGTAGGTATTCTGAAAGATGGTTGGCTTCCTGAAGGAAAAAAAAAGACTGTCCACTTAAAACACTGCTGAGAATTTTGTACTGCACAATTTGTTCTAATAGCAGCAATGAAGTCATTAAAGAATGCATATAAAGGTGGAAAGCGAATATCAAGAGTTGATAATCAGCTAAAAAAATCTTTAGTTCCAGTTTAGGAAAGAATTAAGTTGCATCTGGCAAAAATCTTGCTCCTCACTTTCATTTTGATGTTACTCTACTCTACAAAGGTTCTCAGTGTCTCCATTAGCACAATACCTGAATATATTTCAATAATAAATTAGAAAAGTTGGCTAATATTGTAAATATCTTTCCTGCTTTTTCCCTCCCTCCCCTCCCTATTCTCTGCTCATTTATCAGTGTTGTTTATAGCCATTATAGGCAATACATAACACTTTGATATTGCTGATAAAACTTAAAGGAAAAAGGCAATATGTATCCAATAATGATTTATTGCAATGCTACCTAATTTGGAAAACATCAGTTCTCTTTTGCACAACATACAATTGCACCTGTATGAACTGTAGTAATTTTTTTTAAAGAGTGTTTCAGTTCACAAAATACTTTCTCTTTTGTAGAAACTCACCTGTGGCTGAGTTATGTGAGTAATATATGCTAGAGATTAAATAATATCCCCAGTCTTTTCATTCCCCTTATGAGAAGATGTTTTCATCTTCAGGTTTTCCCACTCATAAAAGGAGATGGTCAAAGCTGGATTTTTTTCATTAAAGCAAATGAAAAAATGTATCAGCTGTGCAGTGACATTTGCTATCAAGCAGTCTTAAAGATTCAATTCTAAAACTTACATAAAGAACAGTAAGTTGTACAAGATCAATTAATCAAAAAGGACAGAAATTGAAATTAAAGTGAGTTACCTCTGAAAAATACAAGCACAGACTATTCCAAAATCAAATCACGTAGATAGATCAAGCATATGTATTGCATAAACAAGTTATAACCACTTCAGCACTGAGGTATAGCTCTGATGGACTTTATTCCATTAAGCATTCACTCTCAATCACTTTCAGCTGCAAGAAAAACATCTGAAGCTTTTTTAAAATGAACCCCTATACATACACTCTCGGCCATGGCTGCCTCCTCTTCCCCGTCTGTTGGAACTTCCCCGCCCACGACTCACTTCTCTGTCTCCTCGTTTTTCTCTGTTCTCTTTGTTTTCTGAACTTTCCTTTCCAAGGCTTTTCTTCTTTCCCCCTACAGTCTCCCAAGAAGTCTATTTAAATAGAACAGAATTACATACAAAATTTAAAAAAGGAAGAGAACACTGTATACTTCCAACTCACAGCTACAGCTCATCACATAGAGTAAAATCCAAGAAATACTATGCTTAAACAAGACAAAGGACCAAGGTCCAAGCAGACTTCAGCTTTAATATAGAAATCCATCCTTAAAATAAATTCAGTGATAATATCAGCTCCATATGAGCACCTGTAAGAGTCAAAAACAAAATTACTAAAACCTTTGCTAAGAGTAGCACAGCAACTCATATATTATGCAATTGCATGGTTAGTCTATTGAGCCATAATCGCAAAGCAAAGAAAGGTATTATTTGTAAACCATTAAGATGGCAAATACTTTTAATGTCCCCACCTCTAGGGGCTTATATTGTGGGCAGATGGTGCAAATTAGAAGTATAAAGTTGCTTGTTTGAGCAGCACCATGTTATTCATGTGACAGAAAACTCAGTCTCCTCCAGTAACCACCATATGGCTTCACCTGATGTCATGTGTAATACAGTTACACAGGCTAAGACGCTCCAACTTTTAGAGATATTACAAAGGATAATTAAAAAGTAACTGCACCAACAACTGAAGAACCAAATCTAGACTATTCAGAATGCACTATTTCACTAATTCACTATTTCACTCTTTTCACTTCTTTATTTTAAGAAATACCCCAAACTGGATGATTCTGCAAATCTTAAATAAAAGCAGGCTCTCTTTAGTAATTTTAGTAAGGCTTTATATAACCTGAGAAGTATCAGTAAAAGGAGGATTACGGAAGCATCAGATCCTCATGCTTTCCTACAAATAAGAATTTCAAACAATTACAAGGCTTTCAGGATTTGAAAATTCATTTGTTTCTATTTATATAGGAAAAAATATATATAATTTTGAAGAAAACTTTGAGAAGTTGGGAATGGCACCATCTCTGGGCATTAGTATGCATCACAGACTATCAAAGCTTCCTGTCTTTGTAAAGAAGTTAACTGACTAATTTCAGCTGAGGATTTCTGAGGCAACCCAAACTACAGTTGTGGACCTGATCCTTGAAAAGATATAACAGAAGCCTTCTTGCTGGTCTAATCACAGGAAGAAAAAAGAAACAACCAGAAGGGTCTCTCTTTAATCTACCTTCAAAAGCTTTAGCAACTAAAATACGGTTGGGCATAAAATAGCTCTTACTCCTGTAGGAAGTTCAAAGTCTTAGGCAAAGAAACATGCCCTTCTCTATTCTCCCCCACCATACATTCAAAGCCAGACCATCCTAACGGTTGCAAGTGAAAAGTCTTCATAAACGTCACAAGTTTTAAGGATCATAGCATTATAAAAAAAAAATAAATAACAGTGTACCAAAGAAATTATAAATAGACTTTGTAGCTATCACTCCTTGCTCTTCTAATTCCTCAAACTGGATAGATACAGAATCACAGAATCACAGAATCACAGAATCACAGAATCACTAAGGTTGGAAAGGACCTATAAGATCATCCAGTCCAACCATCCACCTATCACCAATGGTTCTCACAAAACCATATCCCTCAACACAACATCCAAACGTTCCTTGAACACCTCCAGGGTCGGTGACTCCACCACCTCCCTGGGCAGCCCATTCCAGTGCCTGACCACTCTTTCAGAGAAGTAGTATTTCCTAATATCCAGCCTGAATCTTCCCTGGCACAGCTTGAAACCATTCCCTCTAGTCCTATCACCAGTTACACGAGAGAAGAGGCCGACCCCCAGCTCACTACAACCTCCCTTCAGGTAGTTATAGAGAGCAATAAGGTCTCCCCTGAGCCTCCTCTTCTCCAGACTGAACAATCCCAGCTCCCTCAGCCGCTCCTCATAAGGCCTGTGCTCCAGACCCCTCACCAGCTTTGTTGCCCTTCTTTGAACACGTTCCAGGGCCTCAATGTCTTTCTTGCAGTGAGGGGCCCAGAACTGGACACAGTACTCAAGGTGCGGCCTCACCAGAGCTGAGTACAGGGGGACAATTACTTCCCTGCTCCTGCTGGTCACACTACTTCTGATACAAGCCAGGATGCCATTGGCCTTCTTGGCCACCCAGGCACACTGCTGGCTCATGTTCAGCCGAGTGTCAACCAACACCCCCAGGTCCATTTCCTCTACACAGTCTTCTAGCCACTCCGCCCCAAGCCTGTAGCGTTGCTTGGGGTTGCTGTGGCCAAAGTGTAGGACCCGACATTTGGTCTTATTAAACCTCATCCCATTGGCTTCAGCCCAGCTATCCAGCCTGTCCAGATCCCTCTGTAGGGCCTCGCTACCCCCAGGCAGATCGACACTTCCAGCCAACTTGGTGTCATCTGCAAACTTACTGAGGGTGCACTCAATGCCCTCATCCAGGTCATCAATAAAGATATTGAAGAGGACAGGCCCCAGCACCGACCCCTGGGGAACACCACTCGTGACCGGTCGCCAGCTGGATTTAGCTCCATTGACCACCACTCTCTGGGCCCGGCCCTCCAGCCAGTTCCTTACCCAGCCAAGAGTGTACCTGTCCAAGCCACGGACTGCCAGCTTCTGCAGGAGAATAGTGTGGGAGACAGTGTCAAAGGCTTTGCTGAAGTCTAGGTAGACTACATCAACAGCCTTTCCCTCATCCACCAGGCGGGTCACTAGATCATAGAAGGAGATCAGGTTGGTCAAGCAGGACCTGCCCTTCGTGAACCCATGCTGGCTAGGCCTGATCCCCCGGTTGTCCCGCACTTGCCGCGTGATCTCCCTCAAGACAATCTGTTCCATAACCTTCCCTGGCACCGAGGTCAGGCTAACAGGCCTGTAGTTCCCCGGGTCCTCCTTACAGCCCTTCTTGTAGATGGGAGTCACATTGGCAAGCCTCCAGTCTTCCGGTACTTCACCAGTCAACAAGGAGCGCTGATAGATGATGGAAAGCGGCTCGGCTATCACCTCCGCCAGTTCCCTCAGCACTCTCGGGTGAATCTCATCCGGCCCCATGGACTTGTGACAGTCCAGTTGGAGTAGCAGGTCTCTGACTGTTTCCTCCTGAATCGTGGGTGGTTTAGTCTGCTCCCCAGCCGAGACTACCAGGTCAAAAAGTGGAGTACCCTGAGGATAACTGGTCTGACCTTTAAAGACAGACGTAAAGAAGGCATTCAGGACCTCTGCCTTTTCCTTATCCCCAGTAGTCATATTCCCAGCCTCATCCAGTAAAGAATGGAGATTCTCCTTAGTCCTCCTCTTACTGTTGATATATTTGTAAAAGGGTTTCTTGTTTCTTTTTATCCCAGCGGCCAGGTTGAGTTCGAGCTGGGCTTTCGCCTTTCTGATTTTCTCCCTGCACATCTTAACAACTTCTCTGTACTCTTTCTGAGTTGCCCGTCCCTTCTTCCACAGGATGTAGATTCTCTTTTTCTCCCGGAGCCTCAAGAATAGTTCCCTATTCATCCACGCCGGTCTCCTTCCCCGCCGGCTCATTTTGCAGCTCAGGGGGACAGCCTGCTCCTGCGCCTGTAAGACTACCTTCTTGAAGAGCAACCAGTTGTCTTGGACCCCTTTACCCTCTAAGACTGAATCCCAGGGGACTCCCCCTACTAGTCTTCTAAACAATTCAAAGTCCGCCCTCCGGAAGTCCAAGGTAGCAGTTTTGCTGTTCTTCCTCCTGGCTCCACCAAGAATCGAGAACTCTACCATCTCATGGTCACTCTGTCCAAGACAGCCCCCGACCTCCACATCTTCCACCAGACCTTCTCTGTTTGTGAACAGCAGGTCTAGCGGGGCAGCTCCTCTCGTAGGCTCTCTCACCAGCTGCATCAGAAAGTTATCCTCCATACACTCCAGAAACCTCCTAGACTGCTTCTTCTGCGCTGCGTTGTATTCCCAGCATATGTCAGGGAAGTTGAAGTCCCCCATGAGGACAAGGGCCGGCGATCTCGCAGCTTCTGCCAGCTGCTCATAGAACACCTCATCTGTCTCTTCATCCTGGTTCGGCGGTCTATAGCAGACGCCCACCAATATGTCTGCCTTGTCAGCCCTTCCCCTGATCTTTACCCATAGGGATTCAACCTTATCATCCCCAGCCACAAGCTCAGTAGCATCAAAGCACTCTCTAACATACAGAGCCACACCGCCACCCCTTCTTCCTTGCCTATCCTTCCTGAAGAGCTTGTAGCCATCCATTGCAGCACTCCAGTCATGGGAGCAGTCCCACCATGTTTCCGTAATGGTGACTAGGTCATAGCTTGCCTGCCGCACCATGGCTTCCAACTCTTCTTGTTTGTTTCCCATGCTGCGTGCATTGGTGTAGATGCACTTCAGCCGAGCCCCTCGCCTCATCCCTAATCCCATTGCTGCTCCCCCAGGCTCATCTCTAGCAGGCCTGGTTTTATCCCCTACCCCCTTCACATCTTCTAAATGAAATTAAAAAAAAAAAAAGTTATAGTGAATCAAAAAAAAAAGCAAAGCTAGAAACGAATTTGGGAATCTGCATTAGGAACAAGCAGTACTTTGGCTTTCAACTTTATATCAAATTCATGGTAAAAGTGTTCTCAAGTATAATGGGCTCACAAAAAAACCCTTCAAGTTGGAAGTTCACAGCACAAAGGGCAATATGTCTTCATGCACTGATGTAAACCCTTCTAATTAATATTCTTTTCTCCTTCTTTGTTGAGTCCTTTAAGTTCTCTGTATTTGTTTCTGAGTTTCTTTTCCTCTATGAAGAACAATGAGTTCAGAGGAACTTGTCAACATTGCAGAACACGTGGATGTATTCTCTCACTGATAAATGAGTTCAGAAAGTTTCTTCCATGTCATGATTACTTATAACAATTTGGTAAGAAAGCACTTAACATTTTTTTTTCAATCAGAAAACTTTTTAACTAGAAAATGAAAAATACAAGAGAACATAAAAAAAAGGCAGATTTAACAACAAGATACAAACAAGATAGATTTAATCAAGGTGAGGTGCTCTCTTCTACTAACTTACACATTCAGCATTACACACTTTTGTGCTTTAGATGACCTCAACTCTTACAAATATAAGGGATAGAAAATGATGTCCCCTTAGCTGGAATGATATGTATCCCAGATTTGAGGGGGTGCAAGGTTAGTGCTGAATGTTCAGTATTTCCTATGTTTTATCAGGATGTGTAGTATTGCCTATTATTAATGAGGAAACTAAGAAAGGAAGTCCAGGTTTCTCTACCAATTTAGATGAGATGGAATCTAGTTTACTATCTCAGATAAACTGTAAGAAGTCCCTCCAGCAAAAACTTCAAACACAATTTCCTGATAACACTTGGGATAAAAAAAACATAATGCAACACTATAAGTGACATTGTTATACACAGTTCACTTTTCTCTGTTTCTCAATTAATTCAAACTGATGAACAACACAATGACAAAAGCTATTACTTGCTGTATCCTCTTCTGACATTGCTAGTTTTCAATTCATCTTTCAGATGTAGAAGCCTTCTCCAACCTCAATATTTGTCAATGTATTCCTTCAGAAGTTACGACTTCATGCTTTCCCCCCCTTTTAGGTTTATAAAGATTGCTTTTTGTGGCACAGTATCACCTAGTTTCAGGTCTCATGGTTATGGAGGTACTACAGAGTAACTACAGGGTACTGAAGCACTGGAACAAGATGCCCAGAGAAGTGGTGAATGGGCATTCAAGGTCAGGCTGGACAGGTCTCTGAGCAACCTGATCGAGCTGTAGATGTCCCTGTTCATTTCAGGGGAGTTGGACTAGATGACCTTTAAAAGTCCCTTCCAACTCAAACAATTCTATGAACTACAAACAGGTTAGCATAAAACAGGACAATGTCCCACAGAGCATCGAGTTTTGGAGTAGAGTTAAAATAGTTGCACACAAATAAAAGCTAGAAGATTGAAGGACACCAGCAGAACAACCACAACATTTTCAAGGTTCATCCTACTCTAAGACATGGACAAGACAGAAAAGCTGCCCTGGTCCTCCCCATTTCCTTCAGAGGCATTTCACTGGAGATATAAAAATAGAAAGCTTCCTAAATGATTTTCCCAATCACTCTCTCAAAGTAGAAAGGCACAACAAGCAAAAAGAGCGGTTTAATATAAAAGTTAAAACTTACAGTGTCTGAACTTCCTTCTAGCAGTATGTTGATTGCTCTGTTCACATCCCCATTACAATCATGTAGTGCCACTATACACTCATCCTGGTTTTTCCCCGTCACTTCAATAAGCTGGTAGTAAAAGTCACACATGTTAAAATATCCAAATTATCATAAAGTAAGAGTTAGCACCACCACAGATTCCAAGAAGGCATGCAGTTGTGTCAGAGCAATTTAAAATCGTGAATAAAATTATCTACATTTCACAGATCTGCTTAGGATTCACATAAGAGGCAGGATGAAACACAAATTTAAATAGTAATCAAGAAAACACTTTTTTTTTCCCCCTTTAACCCAATGCCTACAGCAAATGCTGTCACCCCAGAGATAGCTGTATATGAGGGTAATGATGTAAGAGACCAAGACAGCTACAGTATCATCTCCCTCCTTATCTCACTCTGTAAGCACAGTCATCAAGTAAAATGTGGTGGAGAACAGATCCATCTGGAAAAAACATCCAGACTAAGAAAAAGGTTAATTGTTTTCAGTCAGATCAACTCCTTCAATCCATTTTAGCATAAGGACAAAAACAGGCTAAGCGATGGCTGCTTAAGAAAGCTGTTACTCAATTATGTTCTGTGGACTTACAGTTTACATCCTACAGTGTAGGATGGAGATAATCAAGAATCTGTCATGAGGCATCTAGTACCTCCACCCAAAGAGGAAAAAAAAACAAAACATGAGCTAGAAATATATATACATGTGTAAAATATTGTAGATTTCCTACGAAGAATTTAATTCTTAGCCTTCCTATCAGCAGAGCTACAGACACTATTGATCAGGGGCCTTTGGCTTCAGGACATATAAGACTTCACTTCTGGCATAGCCAAAAAAGTTTATAAACAAGAACAACAAAAATCAGTTAACAGTGCTTCAGAAAAGGTTTTACCAAAGAAAGGACATCTGAAAATCTGCCCCTCTGCTGCATCAGTGCATTCACAATAACTCTTCTTCTAGGTGTGTTCCTACGTTCTACATGAGCTGTGATGTGCACACCAAAATAAATAATCTGAGCAAAACAGGTAGTTGAATACTCAATACTGCTTGAATAAATTATCTCAGCTATAGCTGTGTAATGGAAGCTTGAAAATATACAACCAAAGCTCAGCATGGTAGAAGAAATGGTGTATGATTTCATTTTCACTGTGTAGTACTATCATTTTAATATATACACGGATTTGGGAGGTCAGATTTTAAAAAAGAAAAAAGAAAGAAAAAAGAAAACCACACACACTTTTAAGCTATGATTATATTTTTTACTTTTCCTGAAAAACAGCTGGCATTTTTAGCAAATCAGTTTACACAGGTGACAAACTATTACCATGTACATGGAGACCAGCTGAACATACTCTTTATTCTCAAGATCATTAAATACCAGGACCATACTAGAGATACAGAATCTGGAATAGACATGCATAGTGAGTTTTGGCTGAAAGGTTTGTCTACAAAGGAAAATACACTATCCAGAGTTATATTACCACAGGATGTCTTATAAGCAGACTTTTAAAGTCCAATAAGAGCATCTTCTTCTAGTTGTGTCATTTGCACAAAGGTTTCATCTAAATCAGAAACAGCCGCTCTAGCTCCAAAACGTAAGCTAGCCTAGGAACACCTTATTGCAGGACATTAAAACCGCCGTACTGCAAGAAACATACTTGTTTCACTTTATCTTCAAAATCTGCGTCGTTCTTATCGTAGATCATCTGAGCAAGACGAATCTGTTCTGCTGTTGCCTGAAAAATGCAAACATCCAAAAAGGTATTTTTTTAAGTATCTCCTAGCATCACTATATTTCTCTACAGAGTTTCAGAAAGAACATATGCAAAAAGCACAGAGGTGCTACAAGGAAAAGATTAACGTTTCCACCTTTATGTTCATTTTACAGTTGTTGAGGTTTAACTCGACAGGTGGCTTAGAACCACACAGTCATTTGCTCATTCCCCCCCCTTCCCAGTCGGATGGGGGAGAAAATAAAAATTAAATAAAAAGTAGAACCTGTGGGTTGAGATAAAACTATTTACTAAGATAGAGAAAAAGGATAATAGTTATGACTATATATATATAAATGTATATAACAAGTGATGCTCAAGCAATTGCTCACCACCCGCCGACTGATGCCCAGCTAGCTCCTGAGCAGTAGAAGAGAAACAGATGAACTCCCACTCCCTTCAAACCTCCTTCCACTTGATGTCATATGGTATGGAATATCCCTTTGGCCAGTTTAAGTCAGCTGTCCTAATCCTGTTCCTTCCCAGTTCTTTGAGCCCTTTGCTGAGAATGGCCTTGGCTCTGTACAACACTGCTTAGCAGAAACTATAAGCATCAGTGTTATCAACAGTTTTTCTCCTAGAACCAAAACACTGCATCATAGCAGACACTCTGAAGAAAACAATTCTGTCCCAGCTGAAACTAAGACAAGAGTTTAAAAAAAAGTTTATTACGACACAAGCAATTTTAACATGTGGTTTTGACAAATGAAACACAGTTAAAGGTTACTACATAGATAAGTGAAGTTTGTGAAGGTCAGGAGCTGTCTTGGACAGTGACCACGAAATGGCAGAGTTCTTGATTCTTGGTGAAGTCAGGAGGGGAGGCAGCAAAACTACTACCTTGGACTTCCAGAGGGTGGACTTTTAACTGTTCAGGAAAAAACTGAGATTCTCAATGCCTTCTTTACATTTGTCTTTAAAAGTCAGACTTGTTATCCTCAGGGCACTCTACCCCCTGACCTGGAAGTCTCGGATGGGGAGCAGAATAAACCCTCCACAATTCAGGAGGAAACAGAGACCTACTATTCCACCTGGACTGCCACAAGTTCACGGGCCAGATGAGATCCATGTGAGAGTGCTGAGGGAACTGGCGGAGGCGATAGCTAAGCTGCTTTCCATCATCTATCAGTGTTCCTGGTCAACTGGAGAGGTCCCAGAAGACTGGAGACTTACCAGTGTGACTCCCATCTACAAGAAGGGTCGTAAGGAGGATCTGGGAACTACAGGTCTGTCAGCCTGACCTCGATGCTGGGGAAGGTTATGGAGCAGATCATCTTGAGGGAGATCACACAGCATGTGTGGGACAACTGGGGGATCAGGCCTAGCCAGCATGGGTTTGTGAAGGGCAGGTCCTGCTTGACCGACCTGATCTCCTTCTATGATCTAGTGACCTGCCTGGTGGATGAGGGAAAGGCTGTTGATGTGGTCTACCTTGACTTCTTTGCTGGATAAAGAACTGGCTGGAGGGCCAGGCCCAGAGAGTGGTGGTGAATGGAGTTAAATCCAGCTGGCCACGGGTCACGAGTGGTGTTCCCCAGGGGTCGGTGCTGGGGCCTGTCCTCTTCAATATCTTTATTGATGACCTGGATGAGGGCATTGAGTGCACCTTCAGTAAGTTTGCAGATGACACCAAGCTGGCAGGAAGTGTCGATCTGCCTGAGGGTAGCGAGGCCCTACAGAGGGATCTGGACAGGCTGGGTCGCTGGGCTGAATCCAATGGGATGAGGTTCAACAAGACCAAGTGCTGGGTCCTGCACTTTGGCCACACCAACCCCAGGCAACGCTACAGGCTTGGGGCAGAGTGGCTGGAAGACTGTGAAGAGGAAACGGACCTGGGGGTATTGATCGATGCTCAGCTGAACATGAGCCAGCAGTGTGCCTGGGTGGCCAAGAAGGCCAATGGCATCCTGGCTTGTGTCAGAAATAGTGTGGCCAGCAGGAGCAGGGAAGTCATTGTACCTCTGTACTCAGCACTGGTGAGGCCGCACCTTGAGTGCTGTGTTCAGATTGAGTCTCTTTCTTATTAGTGGGCGGAGACATGGCAGTGATTTTGTTGATCACATCCATTGGGATGTGACGACGTTCATCCTACCACTTTATACCTAGGAACTGAATTTCCTGGGCAGGTCCTTTCACTTTGCTTTGCTTAATAGCAAAACCAGCTTGCGGAAGGATCTGAATTATTCTTTCTCCTTTCTTGAAAACTTCCCCTGCTGTATCACCCTACACAATAATGTCATCAATGTACTGTAAGTGCTCAGGAGCACCGCCCTGTTCCAGTGCAGCTTGGATCAACCCATGGCAAATGGTTGGGCTGTGTTTCCACCCCTGGGGCAAACGGTTCCAAGTATACTGAATGCCCCTCCAGGTGAAAGCAAACTGTGGCCTACATTCCATGGCCAAAGGAATGGAAAAGAAGGCATTAGCAATGTCAGTAGTGGCATACCATTTGGCTGCTTTTGACTCCAGTTCATATTGGAGTTCTAACATGTCCGGTACAGCAGCACTCAGTGGAGGTGTGACTTCATTCAGGCCACGGTAGTCTACCGTCAGCCTCCATTCTCCACTGGCTTTACGCACTGGCCATATGGGGCTGTTAAATGGTGAGTGAGTTTTGCTTATCACTCCCTGGCTCTCTAGCTGACGAATTAGCTTGTGAATGGGGAGCAAGGAATCCCTATTCGTGCGGTACTGTCGTCTATGCACCGTTTTTGTTGCAATCGGTACCTGCTGCTCTTTTACCCATAGCAACCCCACAACAGACGGATCTTCTGACAGGCCAGGCAATACAGACAGCTGCTTAATGTTGTCTGTGTCTACAGCAGCTATTCCAAAGGCCCATTGATACCCCTGAAATGCCCCCTTCTGAGGTAATCAATACCAAGTATACAGAGAGCCCCTGGGCCAGTCACAATAGGGTGCTTTTGCCAGTCTTTACCAGTGAGGCTTATCTCAGCCTCCAACACAGTCAACTCTTGGGAACCCTCAGTCAGCCCAGAAATATAAATTGATTTTGTCCCTTCATGACTTGAGGGCATGATGTTATGATGTGGAATACCGATAACAGAAATCATAAAACCACAACACACACTCAAGATTATCTTCTCCATGACCTTCTTGAATATTGAGGTCAGGCTACCAGGCCTGTAGGTTACCCAAATCCTCCTTCTGGCCCTTCTTATAGATAGTTGTGACACTGGCAATGCTCCAGTCATCTGGGACCTCCCTGCTTGACCAGGGATACTGATAAATGATGGGAAGTGGCTTGGCAATCTCTTCCAACAGCTCCCTCAGTACTCTCAGGTTGATGCCACCTGGCCTCATAGACTTGTGACAGTCCGGGTCAAGTAGCAGCTCTGTTTTCTCCTGAATTGTGGAAGGGTTATTCTGCTCTCCATCCCTGTCTTCCAGCTCAGGGGGCTGAGGTCCCTGAGGATAACTGATCTGACCTTTACCAACAGAAGCAAAGGCGGCACTGAGTACCTCAGCCTTTTCCTCATCCTTGGTGGTAATGTTCCCCACTGCAAACAATATAGGACAAAGATTCTGCTTGGTCCTCCTTTTGTTGTTCATGTATTTGTAAAAAAAAAAAAAAACCTCTCTCTTCTACAACAGTGGCCAGATTGAAGTCTAGCTGGGCTTTCGCTTTTCTAATTTTCTCCCTACATATCCTAGCAACATCCTTGTATGAGAGCTGGTCCAAAAGTAACACCTCCTATTTATTATGTTGGCCCATGACATCAGAGGCGGATGTTGGTGGTATGGAAGTAGAGGCTGAACCTTCCTGCGAATATTCAGTTACATTTTGTTGCTGTGTGACAGATGGCAGTCTGACAAAATGGCATCTGACATGGAAGTGTGTATGAAGCAGAGGTGTATTACTGAATTCCTCCATGCGAAAAAAATTATACCCACTGACATTCATTGAAGCTTGCTTAATGTTTATGGAGACCAAACAGTGGATATCAGTACAGTGAGGCAGTGGGTGTTGAGTTTCAGCAGTGGCAACAGTAACATGAAAGACAAGCCCTGTTCTAGAGGGCAACGCACAGCTGTCACACCACAAAATGAAGAGCATCTTGATCAGCTCATCCACAAGAATTTGCTAATGGTGGTGTCTATGTTAAAAAAATAGTGTTTTGTAGCTGAGAATTTACTCTATCAAATAGTGTTATTGTGCTCTTTGTATCTGCTTCCTATTCTCTGTTGTATATAAAAGCCTCTCAGCTGTCCAATAGGATCTTGTGAGAACTTTTCAGAGAAGATAACACTGCCAATAGCCCAGCTTAAGCTTTCTTGCATCCCTCTAGAGATACCTGCACCCTCTGCCTCCCTGAAGTGCCTGTATACCAATGCACACAGCATGGGAAATAAACAAGAAGAACTAGAGAGCTGTGTGTAGTTACAGGGCCATGATCTCATTGAGATCACAGAGATGTGTCATGTTTTTATGATGTTTGTTATCGGTATTCCACATCATAACATCATGTAAAGCTCGGGGAATTAAAGAGTTAATACTCCAGTTCCGTGGACTGACAACTTTCCGGATACCTGGTTCTCAGAAGAGAAGAAGAACTACATACCCCAGAGGACTTTGTGTTCAGAGGGGAAGATAAGACCCGCAAGTCATGGGACTTGCTCTCTCTCGCTGCCTGGCAGTGTGTGGGTGTGCTCCCCAGCCACGCGCCTTCAGTTCAAAGTAAGGCCTTCGGTTTCGGACACTCTCTCTCTCTCGTTTTATATGATTTATTAGCCTCAATTCCAATTATATATTGTATTATATTGTGTTATCTTGCATTCCAATATCATATTTAGTAAATTAACTTTCCTCCTCAGATTGTTGCCACTGTTCTGTTTGTAGGCCCATCTCCCATCTCCCTACCATTCCCCCTTTCCCTTTCCCCAGGGGTCCCCTGCCCCGTTAGTCACAGAACCGAGCCAAACCGGCCCGTAAACCATTGACACCCCCCTCCCCTTTTTGGGCCAGTGGGCCTGCTGTCCCCCTGTCACAGACACAGATAGATCTAGAGATAACTCGGTGACAACATGATAGGACTGTTCACATAACTGGAATTCTGCCACGGATGGCTATGTCCTCTTTAGGAAAGACAGGCTGGCGAGGCAAGGTGGTGGAGTTGCTCTTTATGTGAGAGAGCAACTAGAATGTATCAACCTCCACTTGAGGGGGAATGATGAACAAGTAGAGAGCTTGTGGGTAAGAATTAAGGGGCAGGCTAACATAGGTTACACTGCTGTGGGTGTGTACTACAGGCCAGTTAATCAGGAGGAGGAGGTGGATGAGACCTACAAACAGCTGGAAGTAGCCTCTCAATCCCTGGCACAGGTTCTTATGGGGGACTTCAACCATCCTGATATTTGCTGGATAAGCAATACATCCAGGCACACAAGGTCCAGGCAGTTCCTGCAATGTGTTGATGATAACTTTCTGACACAGGTGGTAGGGGAGCCGACAAGGAGGGGTGTGCTACTTGACCTTGTTTTTACTAACAAGGACTAGTCAGGGATGTGAAGGTTGGGGGCAGCTTGGGATGCAGTGATCATGTGATGGTGGAGTTCAAGATCTTGTGTGGAAGAAGCAAAGCAATAAGTAGAATTGCTACCCTGGACTTCAGGAGAGCAAACTTTGACCTCTTTGAAGAACTACTTGGAGGTATCCCATGGGCTAGAGCATTAGAAGGTAAGGGGGCCCATGAGAGCTGGTTGGTGCTTAAACACCACTTCTTCTAAGCTCAAGATCGGTACATATCTAAGAGTAAGAAATCAGGGAAAGGTAGCAAGAGGCCTGTGTGGACAAGCAAGGAACACATGGATAAACTAAAAGGAAAGAAGGTCCATGAAGTATGGTAAAAGGGCCTGTCCACCTGGGAAGAATATAGGAATGTTGTCAAGGCCTGTAGGAATGCAGCCATAGAATCATAGAATCATAGAATGGCTTGGGTTGGAAGGGACCCCAAGGATCATCAAGCTCCAACCTCCCTGATGCAGGCAGGACTGCCAAACTTCAGATCTGGTACTAGACCAGGCTGCCCAGGGCCCCATCCAACCTGATCATGAATGCCTCCAGGGACAGAGCATCCACAACCTCTCTGGGCAGCCTGTTCCAGCACCTCACCACTCTCTCTGTAAAGAACTTCCCCCTGATGTCCAATCTAAACCATCCCTCCTTGAGATTAAAACCATTTCCCCTTGTCCTATCACTATCTACCCAAGTAAAAAGTTGATTCTCCTCCTGCTTATAATCCCCTTTTAAATACTGGAAGGCTGCAATGAGGTCTCCTCGCAGCCTTCTCTTCTCTAGGCACAAAAAGCCCAGCTCCCTCAGCCTGTCTTCATAGGGGAGGTGCTCCAGCCCTCTGAGCATCTTTGTGGCCCTCCTCTGGACCCTCTCCAACAGCTCCACATCTTTCCTGTGTTGGGGGCCCCAGACCTGGATGCAGTATTCCAGATGGGGCCTCACGAGGGCAGAGTAGAGAGGGACAGTCACCTCCCTGTCCCTGTTGGCTACCCCTCTTCTGATGGAGCCCAGAACACAGTTGGCCTTCCGAGCTGCAAGCCTGCACTGCTGACTCATGTTCAGTTTTTCATCCACCAGAACCCTCAGGTCCTTCTCTGCAGGGCTGCTCTCAAGGAGTTCTTCTCCCAGTCTGTATATGTATCTGGGATTACTCCGACCCAAGTGCAAAACCTCATTAGGTTCACACAGGCCCACCTTTTGAGTTTGTTGAGGTCTCTCTGAATGGCATCCCTTCCCTCTAGCGTGTCAACCGCACCACTCAGCTTGGTGTCATCTGCAAACTTGCTGAGGGTGCACTCAAGCTCGTCATCAATGTCATTGATGAAGATGTTGAAGAGCACCGGTCCCAAGACTGACCCCTGAGGGACACCAGCCTCCACCTGGACATTTTTCCTATGTTTTTTTGGTTTTTTGGGTTTTTTTTATGTATGTTGATAGTAAAAGGAAGACTAGGAAAAAAAACATGCTGCTGACATGAGCCAGCAGTGTGCACTTGCAGCCCGGAAGGCCAACTGTGTTCTGGGCTGCATTAAAAAAGGGGTGGCCAGCAGGGAGAGGGAGGTGATTGTCCCCCTCTACTCAGCTCTTGAGAGGCCCCATCTGGAGTACTGTGTCCAGGCCTGGGGCCCCCAACACAAGAAAGATGTGGAACTCTTGGAGTGGGTCCAGAGAAGAACCACTAAGATGGTCAGAGGGCTGGAGCACCTCTCCTATGAGGAAAGGTTGAGGGAACTGGGATTGTTCAGCTTGGAGAAGAGAAGGCTGCGGGGAGACCTCATTGCAGCCTTCCAGTACTTGAAGGGAGCATATAAACAGGAGGGGGAATGGCTGTTTACGAGGGTGGATAGAGATAGGACAAGGGGGAATGGTTTTAAACTGAGACAGGGGAGCTTTAGGTTAGATATTAGGAGGAAGTTTTTCACACAGAGGGTGGTGACGCACTGGAACAGGTTGCCCAAGGAGGTTCTGGATGCCCCATCCCTGGAGGCATTCAAGGCCAGGCTGGATGTGGCTCTGGGCAGCCTGGGCTGGTGGTTGGCGACCCTGCACATAGCAGGGGGGTTGAAACTAGATGATCATTGTGGTCCTTTTCAACCCAGGCCATTCTATGATTCTATGACTATGATTCTATGAAAAAAGTGGGTCCCCTACTAAATGAGGTGGGTGGCTTTGGTAACAGGGGATGCTGAGATGGCAGAGATTCTAGATGCCTTCTTTGCTTCAGTCTTTAATGTTAAGACTAGCCATCAGGAATCCCAGATCCTGGAAGTAAGAGAGAGAGCTTGGGTAAAGGAAGACTTCCCTTTGGTCAAGGAGGATCTGGTCAGAGAGCGTCTAGCCAAAAATCAACAAACCCAAATCTATGGGCCCCAACAGGATGCACTCGTGTGCTGAGAGAACTGGCAGAGGTGATTGCTGAATCGCTCTCTATCATCACTGAAAGGTCTTGGTGAACAGGAAAGGTGCCTGAAGACTAGAGCCAATGTCACTACAGTCTTCAAAAAGGGCAAGAAGGAAGATCCAGGTAATTACAGGCCAGTCAGCCTCACCTCTGTCCCTGGAAAGGTGATGGAACAGCTTGTGCTGGATGCCATCTCCAGACAATTGGATGAAAAGGAGGTTATCAGGAGTAGCCAGCATGGGTTCACCAGGGGGAGGTCACGCTTGACCAACCTGGTAGCTTTCTATGATGTTGTCACTGGCTGGGTGGATGGGGGGAGAGCAGTGGATGTAGTCTACCTTGATTTCAGCATGGCGTTTGACAGTCTCCCACAACATCCTTGTTATGAAACTTAGGAAGTGTGGGATAGATGAATGGATGGTGAGGTGCATTGAGAACTGGCTGACTGGCAGAGCTCAGAGGGCTGTGATCAGCAGTGCAGAGTCTGGTTGGAGGCTGTAAGAAGCTGGAACAATTTTTGTCTCAAAGCTTGTTCAGTGGCACCCATCCGAGACATAACCTGCTCAACAAGCTTTTGGGGTTAATGGTTACCATGAGCACAGCAGTAAGAGAAACATACGCGGCTGGGTGTATGTTTTAGGCTGTTGCTTCTTTTGGGCATTCAAGCTGACTTATGGGGGTCATCTTGGAAGAGAAGACCACCATGCAGTCAGTGTGCATACCCAGCAGCCTACCATGCGACAATCACGTGATCAACTGCTGATTACCCAATGGGTACTATGGACATGCTGTTGCAAATACCATCACCCCTGACAAACAAAACAGAAGTGCCCCTGGCAACCAGCTGCTGCCCCTGGCAACCAATAGGACACTATGGAAAGGATAAAAACTTGAGGAGTTATGAGGAAAAATAGGTACCCCCTGCACCAAACTGCAGCCGTGCAGGTCAACAAGACATTGCTGACCATCTTGCTGCCTCCCCATGAACCAACGAGATGTTGCTCGATCCCTGGTGGTGACTATCCCTGCTTTGTAAACAGTTTGCTAGGATTTCTCCCTTTACTAATGCTAACTTCCTCATCTTCCCTACATTCCTTACTAGCTTAGAATTTGTAATAAATCATTGGACAACATTTGGCCTCGTTTGCTGCCTTAATCTTCCTCTGGGTATATATATATGTCGAACCATCTCCTCCAGTAATTGGATCGAGACAAAGGCCTGTAACTAGCAGTGTTCCCCAGGGGTCATTGCTGGGTCCGGTCTTTGTCATGGTTTTATGGCTTTTGTTATCAGTACTCCACATCATAACATCCTGTAGTGCACTGGCAGTTAAAGAGTTAATGCTCCAGTTCCATGGATCGTGGATAGTTCCAGGTACCTGGAAGAAGAACTACATACCCCAGGGGACTTTGCATTTCCATTTTCCGTTCAGAGGGAAAGATAAAACTGTTCGCAGATCACGAGACATTTCTCTTTTTCCCTTTCTGCTCATCTCTGCAGTATGTACTCCCTAGCCATCTCACCTTCAGCATTAGAGTAAGGCCTTTGGTTTTTGGACACTCTCTCTCTCATTTTATTTATTAGCTTCAATTCCAATTATATTGTATTATATTGTGTTATCTTGCATTCCGATATCATATTAAGTAAATTAGCTTTCCTCCTCAGATTGTTGCCACTGTTTTGTTTTTAGGCCCATCTCCCTATCCTTTCCCCTTTTCCCCCTTCCCCCTTTCCTGGGGCATGGGTCCATGGGTCCCCTTGCCCCATTAGTCACAGAACCGGGCCGAACCAGCGCATAAAGCGGTGACAACTTGTATTTCTGCTATTATAATTAGTAAATTAACTTTCCTCCTCAGATCATTGCCACTGTGGTATTTTTTCTTATTTATTATTATTACTTTCCCTTTTTGTTCCCTTCTCCCCTCCCTTTTCCGGCCAGTGGGCCTGTGAGTCTTCTGTCCCCCTGTCATGGACACAGATAGATTAAGAGATAACTCCATGACAGTAATAAACAGAGGGCCATACCAGACCAAGTAGCTTCCTAGCTATGTCTCTAACCCTGGCCCCAGGGAGATAGCAGACTTCCCTGTGGATAGGGTCTGGTTTACATATTGGGCTCTCTGTTCCCCTCAGAAGGGAGTCATCTATGATAATCACACTTCTTTTGTTCTTGACAAAGGCAGTCTTGAGGCACAGGGCTGACTGACTTGCCCTAGACAACCCCCTGGATGGACCATCACCAACATCTTCATTTGCCTGTCCCTCAAGTTACAGAGCCTCTTATACCTGTTGTGCAAGGGCACCTGGGAAGTTGAGGAAGGCCAGAAGGGGATTTGCCTGCCACAACAAGCAAGAACCTGTTTCCACTACTCCCTGTCTCTTAGGTCCCCTCCTTCTGTCTGCTGGCAAGAAGGTAGGAGATCCTCCACTTGTTGCAGAATCCCCCAGTGCACTTCTCGCAGGGATGGCAGGGTGTGGCTACACCAGTCTATCTCCCTTTCATAGTCCACGATATTCCTTAATCTTTCCACTTCCTACTCAGTCTGGTGGCAGAGCTGAATGTGCTCACAATGCACACAGGTGGTATCCCTGCTACCCTCCAGTATTTGTGACAGGCTCAGTCACTCCCTACAGCCAGAAACCTGTACAGATGCATGTTTGCATGGGTGCTTAATCTGGGTTGTCACATTCTTTCTAGCAACAGCTTTCAGCCAAGTGGAGACCATGGCTAAGTCTAGCTCTTCCAGGAGAGCGACGACCACTAGGTGAGCTGCCCTCTTGAGTGGAGAGGGACTGTGACCTCCCTCACATACCACTCTGCCTGCATGAACTTCTGTGTAAGCTGTTAATGATGCACCACATCCTGTTCACTGGGCTCCTAGTTCCACTCCCTAAGGGCTGCCTTTGTATGTGCAAGGGTTTAGTCACTATCGCTCCTGGCTTCACCCATGAATCCTCAGAGTTGTCTCTTATCAGGAGAGGAAGGGACTGGCACACAAGCCTCCAATCCAGAGCCAATCCCCTTCAAGTCTACATACTTACTTCAAACTCCAAAATTATTATACAGTAGCACATACCTGTATTACTTGTTTCTGTTGTTGTATTGGCTGTGTGGTTGAAGTTTGCATTTTGTCCCGAGTGCCCCGGGTACGTTCACTGCCCACCGAAGTCATCATATACAGTATATACAAAACAATGTATGTACAAAATAGAAAATCTGAAAGAAAAAAAGAGTATGAGTAAATTCACAGCACTGATTCAACACTCAGATAACATAAACACAGTATCTTCAACTTTACTTGCCTTTACCATGAACTCTATACAAAGATACCTGGGAAAGCAGCTTAAAAACACCATTATTGGATTTACCAGCCTTTATAGTAAAAGGGGGAATTAAGTAGATAAAAAGTATCCTTACCAGCTGATTGGGATCTGTCTAGATCTGTACTTCCAGACTACATCCACATCTCCCAGAACTTCCAGTTATTTAACATATACACTTTTTAATCTGCTACTCTGTTGAGATTCCAGCTTCATCTGGAATCCCCCATGTACATCAGTGCTATCCTGTCTGTGGCAGTCAGCTTTCATTGTAATTCATCCTCTGTCATTAAAATTACTTTGAAACAAGAAAAACAATATTTTCCTGTGTTTGTACAGCACCTAACACAAAACTGTAACTGATGAAAATGCTTTTTAGTAGCTATGGTAACTGGAAACAGATATCAGAACAGTCACAGTCAACTGCCTGTTTTCTGTCCCTGTGACAGTGTGAAGTAAAAGAGCCTGCAAATTTAGGAAAGTAAAGACAACCTGCAAGTGGCGCCAACTGGGCAGAAGACATGCAAAGCTGCAGCAAAGTCCTTTCACTGCAGCCCCACTGCAAGAATGTGCCTCAGCACACAACTTGTCAGGGCAAGTAGCTTTGGCACAAGTTTGTTATCACTGAGTTCAATATATAATAAGGCTTGGATGAAAACTGAGCAAACTACTGTGATTGCATAGACAAGGATTTGTTCAATATTCAACTGTTCACTAGCCTTCACAAGTGAATTGTACTCAAAAACTGAAGTTGCAATGAGATGCTACAGTTTTAACACTGATCTACAGAAAAGACAGTTAACCCCATTACAATCTTGTATTTAGAAATTTCTGTTGGCAAAAATTGAACCCAAGACTGATTTTTTTTTATGTGATAGTTAAAGCATTCAGCAGAGCCTGAGGAGAAAGTATATTTCCATTAACTCTTGCATATTTAACAAGGAAAAGCCTACCTTTACCAGGAACCAACTGTAGTTGGATTTGAACTGGAACAGTGTTACTCCAGCTTTATGAATACATTCACCAAAGCCAATCTATTTCACAGTCTCTTAAGGTGGTCTAACCTCATTGCCTTCTAAACCCCAGAACAAACAGGCCTTCAGAGCACTGCATTTTGACACCCTAACAGCCAGATATAGTCAGAAGAGAGGTTACCCAAGCTCACAACAAAGTGTTCCATGGAAAGCAAAATATTAAGTAGTTATGGAGACATTCTGAAGAAGTTCAACACTTATCACAGGCTCTCTCTGGTCATAGCTGTACACTGATATTTTAAACATGCTACAAACTGTCCTTTGTTGAGCCAACACTAAGCATTACTTTTCTCTGTGTTAAAATCTTTGCAAGCTATGCTGGCTGGACTTCTAATGCCTTAAGACTAAATTTTATATTTGCTAATAATGACCTTCTTCGTTTGAGGATTGGTTTTGTTTTAGAATATCAGCCAGCTCATCACAAGTTCAACCTATCAAAAATGAGCAATGAGGAAAAAGCTCTAAAGAAAGAGTAGGGCAGAGAACACTAACCTCTCTGAAAGACAAACTAATAGTTTCAAATATTGTCTCAAATCAGCACACTAAGATATGTTGAAAAATTATAACTCCATGGGGTATAAATTTGTTCATTTCTGAATTAAAATAATGTTTACATAGATTTTGCTACCACTATCTAGAAACTGATACATTTCAAATGCTAATTACTCTACTCTCATTAAACAAAGCTACTGAAAATATTAAGATCCGTGTTTTGGACACGACTGGAGTACACACACAGACACACTAAGACAAGAAGGTTTCTATTTGCAAAGCATATGTTCAGCTATAGTGCACACTTGATAGCCAGGCAACACAAGGATCCAGAATAGGACTGGGTCTTTTCACCCTTTCCTAACACACACTATATGGTGCCTCTGTGCCACAGCTGTTTAAGCCCTGTTTGTTCTTCAGGAGGAAACTATCTTTTAAGGAAAAAAGGAAGACAAACATTTGAAATACTACTGGGGAATGACACCGTGCAGCAAGATCAGCCTGCTGGTGGGAACAGAGATGGACAATCTTTAATGGTATAGTGGGATCTTTAGAGAAGATCGTAATCTTGCTGACCATATGAGCAGCACCACTTGATAACAGGTCTGAAGCAGAAAAATAGCAAAGGTTAGTCTCTCTCTCCTGCAGCAGTACAGATTTGCACTTGCCTCAGACAAGAGTGGAAACAACCGCTCAGTTAAAAGTTCCCATTAAGCTAACAAGGCCATGCTATAATTTGCTTTTAAGATAACTGGTTTGTCTGAAACATCACTGGCAGTGGCCCCAGAGAGCCTCCCAAGCAGCTCAAGGGCTTTATTGCATTGCCAGTAGTGCAGCAAGCTGAAACATCACTGTTCCACACCAGCTGCAGGCAAGTCTCACAGCCAGTCACAGCTGCTCTTCAGAGAATCAAAGCAGCAGGCAGAAGGGAAGCAGAGAGCCACTGCCTGCAAACTACCACAGTGACTAGAATGTCAAGCACTGAATAGGATATTATTAATAATATAAACAAGATGAGGCTGAACATTTCCTTGCTTGCAAAGCAGTCATCACAGCAATTAGTAGGATATCACAAACTGATGATACTTATTTTAACTGCAAATCAAACAAGGAAATAAGATTTGAGACTAGGAGGAAGACTATTCTTAAAAATCTGTTTAATAAAGATCAAGAAAATATTCAGACAAGCGGATATTTCAGTTTCCATGTTAAGGTCTGGCTCAGGGCAAAAGTCATAGAACCACAAAACAGCTTGAGTTGGAAAGGACCTTAAAGGTCATGGAGCTCCAACCTGCCTGTCATGGACAGGGCTGCCAACTGCTAGACCAGGCTGCCCAAGGTGTTCCATCCAACCTGGCCTTGAATGCCACCAGGGACAGATAGGGCATCCACAACTTCAGTTGGCCTCTTCTCCCAGGTAACTAGCAATAGGACAAGAGGGAATAATCTCAAGTTGCATCGGGAGAGGTTCGGGTTGGGTATAGATTGTAGCAAGTCAGGAAAGGAAGGCAAGAGACTGGCATGGCTAAATGGAGACCTGCTGGTTAAACTGAAGAGCAAGAAGAAAATGCACAGGCAGTGGAAACAGGGACAGGTACTGTGGGATGTGTTTAAGGAAAGGGTAGATGTAGTACTTAGGGACATGGTTTAGTGGGTAATACGGGTGGTAGGTGGATGGTTGGTTGGACTAGATGATCTTAGAGGTCTTTTTCAACCTTAATGATTATATTATTCCATTTTACCATTCTCTGGGCAGAAAACATACAGACAGTCCCTGATCAGCAGTTAATACTTGACCTTGTAAACATACTGCAACTCCAGCAAGCAGTCAAAACAGCTGTATTTTGAAGAAATAGATGTACATGAACCAAAACAGACCTCCAGAATGCTAGCAGAAAAGCAGAAGAAAGCATTACAGATTGGTCTTCCCAAAACTGTTGTGCAAAGAAAGTAGCCACGCTTTCTTTCATGACCAGAAAAAAAAAAAGCAGCACATGTTTATATCAGTGAGAAGAAAACTCACAGCAATCTAGTTCCTCCAGAGGAAGATATCTTTATGTAAAGGAAAAAGCAAATTTAAAAAATAAAATCAGTATTTAACAAAATTGTTCACTTCAACTATGTTTAGCTTCTCAAGCACTAAAATTCAGAACTCAGCACTCCCTCCTAAAGCCAATAACTAGACTTAAAACTTGAAAGAAACAGTCATTTAAAAGGAAAATCATCCCAAACCCCAAAGTTGGTTGTTTTAGTTTCTGTCCCTATGTAAAGTCTAGCCCAAGGACCTAATACAAGAGCAGATACATGACTACATAATAAGCCAGTACAAGATTGGTGATGGAATGGCAACGACTCTTCTTGTATTCAAAAGCAGTAACTAAATATTAGTATCTCAACAACAAATTTTTCTAAGATGACCAAATCCCACCCCCACAAGTCTCCACACAAGAAGTCATATTTATCACAACTGGATTTCTGTTCTGGATTTTAGAGAGAAAAGAAGGCAGCAAAGAATCAAAGAGTAACTGAATGCATTAACAATGCAAAAGGCAGGTTTATAAAGCTATCATAATGCTTTCTTTGATTGTTTGTTCAAATTCCCTTGGGCAAGAAATCTAGACTACAGAAAGACAGAAAAACCTCAAGATACACAAAATACAAATTGCCTTGACAGTGTAGCAGCAAATCTATTGTTGAACTTCCATGGAAAGACCTAGTGCTGCAAGGCCTTATCAGGCTCAGTATACTGGGAAGGACCTGCTGCAAGTGAACAAGGGCCTTCTTAGGGAATACCTACAAGCTTTAGGGAAACAAATGAAGGAAATCAGCAAAATAGTTGTAGCAACATGAGAAGGGGACTGGATTCACCAATTCCATTCATTTGAACCTGGGGATTGGGCTATGCTTAAAACTCTTTTTCTTGTTGGGAAAAGCGGTTTGGGTCTTTCCAGCTTCTGGGAAGGACAAACCTCTCCGTGGAACTGTTTTTGCCCAGCGACCTGGGTCCACTTGGTGGGTGATGCAGAAAGATGGGGATGTTCAATGTGTGCCACAAGGGAATTTGATGTTGGGGGAGTGCAGTCAGTAATTCCATGTATATATATATAGGTTTGTGTGTGCGTGTGTTTAATGCTCGTTAATTATGGTTTGTTTGCATATATTAAGCATGATGTAGTGACGTGGAATAAGGGGTGGAATGTCATGGTTTTATGATTTTTGGTTATCAGTATTCCACATCATAACATCATGTAGTGCACTGGGGGTTAAAGAGTTAATGCTCCGAATTCTTGTATTGCTAATTTTTCCAGGTACCTGGTTCTCAGAAGAGAACTACATATCCCAGAAGACTTTCACTATTCTATTTTCCATTTAGAAGGAAAGATAAAACAATTTGCATATCACAAGACTGCCTCTTCTTTTTCTGCTTGTCTCTGGATGGGGGGATAATTTGTTATGAACAATGGGAAGGATGTGAGACGCTTCAACCTGGACAGGCGTAGAATATTGTAATGAGTTTCTAATACTATGAACATGCATGTATCCTTCCTATAAATGAAGGCGTTTACCTACATTTGGGGTACAGATTTGGAAGGGGCTACCCTATGTGCATCCGGCGTGCATGCAGTGCTGAATAAAAACATACCTGCTTTATAACTACTCTGTGGTTATAGAGTTTGATTCCACAAGTCATCTCTGTGGTGTGTGCTCCCTAGCCATCTCACCTTCAGCATTAGAGTAAGGCCTTCGGTTTTGGACACTATCTCTCTCATCTTATTTGATTTATTAGCTTCAGTTCCAATTATATTGTATTATATTGTGTTATCTTGCATTCCAATATCTTATATAGTAAATTAGCTTTCCTCCTCAGATCGTTGCCACTGTTTTGTTTTTAGGCCCATCTCCCTACCCTTCCCCCTTTTCCCCCTTCCCTGGGGCACAGGTCCATGGGTCCCCGCAACCCATTAGTCACGGAACCGGGCCAAACCAGCCTGTAAACTGCTGACACAAGGAAAACAGGATCTTATATTTCCTAGTTCCTGACACTGAGTCTCTCTTCTGTTTCTCATTAGGTGAGTACTCAGGTTCACATTCTTTCCAATTTGACTATCATGCGCACATCCCCTCTTTGTCAAGTAAGCAGGTAGTTGACAAAAGTCCATCTCTGTCTCTCCAAGTATGCAGAATCCACAGAGTAGTTGTCAAGCCATTATATCCTGCCAATTATCTGTCAGATAAGTTTCTTTCTTCTTGTGCAGTTCTGGGTGCAGATGTATTTTAAAGCCATTACTTTTTGCTGCCACCCTCTCTCTCCAGTGATTTCTACAAGGAAGGAGAGTACATAAATTAACATGCTGTAAGAGATTATTCTTTTGCACCTTTGTCTCAAAGCTTGCTGAGGACAAGTCCAGGCAAGTCCTGGTCAAGGGTTAAGAAATCCTTTGTCTAAAGGACACAGATGGATGTATCCAGGCAAGTCCTGGTCAAAGTTGGCGAAATCTTTTGTCTGAAGATTTGCAGGCCAGCGGATGAGAGGGGGGGAGAGAGAGAGAGAGAGAGAGAGAGAGAAGCAGCAGCAGCTTAATGGCCAGGAAGCAGTCTTTTGTGTGGACTTATCTCGAGGGAGATAGCCATCTCAGGAGGCATTGACCCAAGCACCCAGGAATGCCACGTTGGCAGAAGGAGGAGGATAAAAAAGGGACCAACAACCATGAGGGGAGGTGTCTGACATCAGTTGCCTCATGATGTGATGCCTGCCTGCTGACGAAAGTCTCCTGGCCCTGCTACCTGAAACCTGCCTCTTCCTCCTGGACTTGCTCTGTTGCTGTACCTGCTTGCTGCCCAAGGCCAGCCGCTCTGCTGCTCTCCCCTGCACTTTGCCTCGGACCATTGGCGTGCAACGGGATGCTGCTGGATCCTGGTGCTGACTATCCCCACTTTACTTAATTCTTGCTTCTTTCCTATCTTTTGAGTGGAGGCAGAGACACTAGGATGGTCCCTGTACAGGGGGATCCCCCTGTACAAACAGAAAAAGTTAATTTCTAAGAAATTAATTAGGGGAGGAACCCTTACATCAGAGGCGGAGTTTGGGGAGTGGTTTACTAGGAATAGGCAGGACTTGGGAGGAGTATGGTAGAAAAGGGGCAAGGCTTTCGCTTATCAATAACACATTGCAAAGGAGGAAGCTCCTGGAATTCTAGGTCTAACGCTTTCAGATAAGAAACTGGACCAACCAGCACAAGGGAAAACATGTTTAGAAGGACTGGACAATACACTGCGCATGATCAAGAAGAAGTGAAAAACAAGAAAACATTCATGGAATTAGTTAGCATAGGACAACCCACTGTCTAGAGTGAGATGGCATTATTTGCTTCATGGAATTATGAGTGTGCATATTGTGTGGTATCAATATGACTGCTTGAGAGCCACTAGTTGCGCAACTGGGGGGGG
>JACDJE010000916.1:33673-58912 GCA_016647715.1 Pavo muticus
ATACTGGTCTATGGACCTCAGTAGAGGAACTTCAAAATTATATTAGAGAATTGGGAATGAAGGAGGCAATTTATGATGACACTTTTGAGAGTCCAGACCTGGTTAAGTTTTGGGCTGGGATGAGGGACCTCATCTTAGAACAGGTACCTCCCCATCAGTATGGCACGCTAGCGTTCATACTGAACCCTTTAGTGGCCTCAGAGGCCATTATCCAACAAGCCGCCCAACTGGTGGCTGATCTAGGGGAAACAAAGCACCTTTGGACCAGGCGCAATACCCAGATGTTGAAAGGGTACTCCTCAATCGGGACCCATACAGGTATCCCGAAAACAAATGTTTAATGACATAATCCAGGCTGGGATTCAATTTGCAAAAATTGATTGCCAGCCCAATCATGTCCTCCTCCAGCTATGGAGGCAGTTGGAGGACAATCAAAAGTTTCAAAATATCCCCAAAAAAGCAGGGGTAAGCATTATTGAACAAGTACCAATGAGAACATGGAACCTAGAAGATTTCCTAGTTCCTAACAAAAGGAAAAAGCCTCCTCAAGTGACCCAGGTCACTATGCCTGAGCTACCTGAGGAAAAAGAATTGGAAATAGCACAGTTACTTGCATGACAGGGGATGCCAGCCCTCCTGCACCTAGGGCCCTGTAGAGCAAACAAAGGCAATGACAGAGCCTTTATTTGAGATATAGGCGCCATAGGAAAAGATATCAAAGAGGAATTAACTCACCCTTCCCAGCAACAGTTTGGAGAAAGGGGCGAGCTGAGGAATGCAGCCTTCTCCATTCGTACTCTCGCACCACAGGAGAAGGGCGGGGAGAAGGGGAACCCGCACAGACTCAGGCTCACGTGCTCACATATTGGTTCAGGCTGTGACAAAGGAATTCCACTGCAGGCCCCCAAATGGGACCAGAGGCCCTATGTTGAATTGACCATTTTTTGGTCCCTGAAGAACATATAAAATGTGTTAAAACAATCATGATTTCAAATTGGCTGGGTATTTTTTTGGTTATATGTTTGTTTTGTTGTTTTTTGTTGTTTGGTTTTGGTTGGGTTTTTTTTTTTTAGTCTAGCTTCAGAGTTCTGGGAGCAACAAGAAAGAGCTCAGACACCATTCCTACAACTGTACAGAGTCCTGCTCCTTGAGCTAGATATTCAGTGAAGAACAGAGAACAATACTTATAAAACACTGCATATTCAAAAAAAAAAAAAAGAAACCAGAAGTCTTCCTGAAAAAAGCCTTTTCAATAAAGCAGAATTTTCTGTAATACATAGGTTGCTCCAAAAGTAATGTCACCTAATTATTTCTATAGGAACTACAACAGATACAAAGAGCACAATAACACTACTTGATAGAGCAAATTCTCAGCTACAATATACATTCTGTTATTGCCTGATTTCTTATTCTTAGGGATGCACTAATCTTGAGCTTGGAAAAAGCAGCGCTAGAATGTCAACCAAGTCTCTTGGGCACCCTTGTATTTACCTGCTCCTTTCTAGCGTGTTTTATGTTAGAAGTTGTAATGAGTGGTAATTCTTCATTCTCCTGTAGTTTAGTATCATTTTGGTCTAGATTGGTAAGAACTGGCCTCACTTAAAATTCAAGAGTAACAAAACAAGCATAAGCAAAATTGCACACAATCTCAAGTTGACAAGTTGCAATTAGTGAGGAAAAAAAATGCTCAACATCAAATGGGAAAACTCAGCAGTAAAACCAAGAATTCCAGTTTTCTGACTGAAGCAGGTCAAGATCAGGATTAATGTCACAGGAAACTAATCAAGCTAGACAAAATGTTAATACTGCTCATGACCATGTGTAATGTGATGGAAAGTGCAACAAGATCTCAAGCTACAGCAACTGAGAATCAACTCAGACACAACAGCAGTGGGCACAGAAATAAAAGAAAGAAGCTGCTTACCTTCAGAAGACCTGTAAGGTCCTCAGGTAAGTAGAGATCTCTAGATGAGATACCCTCACCTCCACTGCCAACCCTTAAATGAGGTCTGGGAAGAGGTGCATCCTGGCTCCACCCCTTCCGGTCACCCAGTGGCATTGCATGCACCTGAGCTCCCCTGGGTTGGCCCTGCCTTCCCACCAGATGCTCCATCACTGTTTCAGGCCCTGACTCAGCATTTCCACTACACCATGGAAGGAACAATCCAGAATTGGCAGAAAAAATGAAAATGATCTTGTGTCCTTTTCAGTTCTGTCTTATTTCTGCAACTGCTCATCTCCAAGAACCTGACAAAGGTTGAAAAAAAGAATTCCACTTCTTTTAAGTTTTCACTTGGGAAAACTGAACTGAACTAAGTGGCTGTGAGTTTTCATCAAATTTTTTTTTGCACAGTAAAAACATAAGATTAAGGAAAGAAACTTTATTCTAATACTGTCTTACAATCTATGATTTCATCTCTTCCTTCTGGAACTTCTTATTTAGTGGTATATGTTACTGGAGAAAACCAAGTTATTTTTTATTTTAGCAGACTCTTCTCTCAATTAATCTTGACTTTGGGAAACACCATGATCCTGGGGGAAGTTACAGAAAGGTACCAGAGCTGCTCCAAAAGTACTGCCTCCTATTTTATTATGTTGGCCCACAACATCAGAGGTGGATGTTGGTGGTATGGCAGTAGAGGTTGAACCTTCCTGCCAATATTCCATTATGTTTTGTTGCTGTGTGACAGATGGCAGCAGAGGGACAATCTGACAAAATGGTGTCTGACATGGAGGTACTTATTGAGCATGGGTGTAGAATTGAATTCCTCCACGTGGAAAAAATTGTACCCATTGATACTCATTGATGCTTGCTGAACATTTATGGTGACTAAACGATGGATGTGAGCACAGTGAGGTGGTGGGTGGCGCATTTCAGCAGAGGTGACAGTGGGCAGTAGGTCACCTCCGGTGGTGCAGATTTTTTACGAGTGTGAAATGCAGGCTGTTGTTCATCGCTGGTGAAAATGCATAACTAACGGCAGTGACTGATGAAAAATGGTGTTTTGTAGCTGAGAATTTGCTCAATCAAATACTCTTATTGTTCTCTTTGTAGCTTTTGGAAATAGGAGGCATTACTTTCAGAGCATAGAATCATAGAATGGCCTGGGTTGAAAAGGACCACAATGCTCATCCAGTTCCAACCCCCTGCTATGTGCAGGGTCGCCAACCACCAGCCCAGGCTGCCCAGAGCCACATCCAGCCTGGCCTTGAATGCCTCCAGGGATGGGGCATCCACAGCCTCCTTGGGCAACCTGTTCCGGTGCATCACCACCCTCTGGGTGAAAAACTTCCTCCTAATATCTAACCTAAACCTCTCCTGTCTCAGTTTAAAACCATTCCCTCTTATCCTACATACTGTCATCCTCACAGGAAATACTATTTTCCCTCATGTTCAGGTGGAACTTACTATGTTCCAGACTGCACCATTGCCCCTTGTTCTGTCATTGGGTACTGGAGGCCCTATGTTGAATTGACCATTTTTTGGTCCCTGAAGAACATACAGTAAGTGATGGCATTAGTAGATATGGGCACAGAAACTTTTATTATTTATGGTGATCTGATTAAATTCCATGGTGATAGGGGATGACTGGTTGTTTTGGGGGACAGACCATCCCTGTAACCCAGACATGGTTGAAGTTGGGGGGTTGGGTGTCTCCCACACCAGGAGTATAAGGTGTCTTTTGCCCCAGTTCCGGAGTATATACTGGGCATAGATATACTATGGGGTCTGACTCTCCAGATGACTGTGGGAAAGTTCAGACTGAGAGAGAGATGTATTAGTATCCAGGTGGTGCAGGCGATATTAAGAGACCATGCAAAACATGAGCATATTTGCCTACCAGATCCATGCCAGATTACTAATACTAAACAGTATAGACTCCCGGGGGGGGCAAAAGAAAATCTCTAGAACAGTGGTGGAACTCAAAAAAGTAGTGATCATAAGACCTGCACACAGCCAATTCCTGCATATGGCCAGTACGGAAGTCAGACGGCACATGGAGAATGACAGTGGATTACAGAGAATTGATGAATTTCCCATCATGAAATTGCCCATTCATGCAGCCATACCCAATACTGTCTCCCTGATGGACACATTGAGTAGGGAAATAGAAACCTACCACTGTGTCCTAGACTTGGCAAATGCGTTCTTCAGTATTCCCATTCATGAAGAATCACAAGATCAGTTTATGTTTATGTGGGGAGGCAGGCAGTGGACCTTACAGGTCCTGTCGCAAGGGTACGTGCACTCACACCTACAAATTTCCATAACTTAGTGGCATGTGACCTAACAGATTGGAACAATCCCAATAACATCAAACTGTATCACTATATTGATGTTCTCATGCTGACGTCTGACTCACAGGAGGCATTAGGAAAGGCAGTAGACTCATTGACTACCTATCTACAAGAGAAAGGGTGGGCTATAAACCCACAAATGGTGCAAGGACCAGGCTTGTTGAAATTCCTGGGTATAATTTGGTTGGGAAAGACCAACGTACTACCCAGTGCCATAATAGACAAGGTTCGGGCATTCCCAGTCCCTACCGCGCCAAGGCAGCTGCAAGAATTTTTGGGTCTATTGGGATACTGGTGTTCCTTTATACCCCACTTAGCGCAGCTGCTGAGGCCTTTGTATTGACTCACAAAGAAAGGCCAAAAATGGGACTGGGGGAGAATGGAACAAGACGCATTCCAGCAAGCAAAACTAGCTGCTAAACAGGACCAGGCACTGGATTCAATCCTACCCTTCAAGCCGAATTGGATGTTCATGTCACTCTGACTTTGGCTGGGGCCTGTGGCAGCACCAGAATTCCATTCGAACCCCCGCTGGGTTTTGGTCTCAGGTCTGGCATGGAGCAGAAGAGAGGTACAGTATGACTGAAAAACAGTTACTGGCTGCCTACTCCGCATTACAGGTGGTAGAGCCAATAAGCCAAACAGCTGAAATCTTAGTTAAGACCACCCTGCCGATTCAGCGGTGGGTGAAAGATCTGACCCACCTTCCTAAGATGGGGGTGGCCCAAGCACAAACGGTGGCGCGATGGGTCGCCTATCTCAGCCAGAGGAATAGTCTGTCATCTTCACTGCTGAAAGAAGAACTCCAGAAGATCCTAGGCCTGGTGATATATCACAGTGATGCACCAGAAGAAACAATGGTCGCTCCACTGGAGAAAAGTCCCATTCAGAAGGGGAAATATCCCATTCCTGAAGATGCCTGGTACACGGATGGGTCCAGCAGGGGCAACCCGAGCAAGTGGAGAGCAGTAGCATACCATCCCTCCACTGAGACAATATGGTTTGAAGAGGGGAATGGTCAGAGTAGCCAATGGGCAGAACTGCGAGCTGTGTGGATGGTTATAACCAAGGAACCCGGTGATAGTGTCCTGAATATCTGCACGGATAGTTGGGCTGTGTACCGGGGGCTCACTCTTTGGATTGCACAGTGGGCCGCCCAGGAATGGACTATCCACACCCGACCAATCTGGGGCAGAGATATGTGGTTAGACATATGGAATGCAGTTAAACACAGGACTGTACGTGTCTACCACGTTTCTGGTCACCAACCCCTACAGTCACTGGGAAATGATGAAGCCGACACATTGGCCCGAGTTCGATGGATTGAGAATTCACCATCTGAGAACATCGCCCGTTGGTTACATCAGAAGCTGCGCCATGCTGGTCAAAAGACAATGTGGGCAGCTGCTAAAGCATGGGGGCTGCCCATACAGCTATCTGACATCGCCCAGGCATGCCGAGACTGTGACTCTTGCTCCAAGATGAGTCCGAGATCGTTGCCGAAACAACAGCCCATCTTGCTAGAGGACACAATCCTCTCCAGCAATGGCAGGTTGATTACATTGGGCACCTTCCTCAGTCTGAGGGGGCGAGATATGCCTTGACCTGTATCGACACCGCAAGTGGGCTAATGCAGGCCTATCCAGCGCCGAGAGCAAACCAGGCATATACCATCAAGGCACTTACCAGGTTGATGGCAGCCTACGGGACACCCCAAGTCATCGAGAGCGACCAAGGGACTCATTTTACTGGTGCAATGATACAACGCTGGGCAGAAGAAAACAACACTGAATGGTGATTCCACTTGCCATATAATCTGATGGGAGCAGGCCTCATTGAACATTATAACGGTATTCTCAAGGCTGCCCTGAAGACAGACTCTCAGTCTCTGCAGGGGTGGACAAAGAGACTGTATGAAACCCTGCGGGACCTGAATGAAAGACCTCGAGACGGCAGACCCAGTGCCCTGAAAATGCTACAGACAACATGGGCCTCCCCACTTTGGATCCAAATCCAGTAATTGGGTAAGACCCCAAATTGGCAATGAAAATAATCTTCTGCTCCCTGCCCCTGAGAATCTAGAACCAGGTACCCATAGGATAAAATGGCCTTGGAAGGTGCAAGTAGGACCAAAGTGGTGTGGCCTACTTGCACCTTGGGGGACATTATTGGAGGTTGGGGGATCGGTAGTCCCCCCAGTAATAGGTACATGGCCTGCAGACATCATGGTCAACACTCTGGTTTTCATCACTAAGGGGACCTTAATCATGTCCCTAGAGCAAATCAGGACTCCCCCCTTTGGTACTCGATATAGTTATGCAGCCTCAGATATCGGGCCAAAGGGTATGGTACAGACAGCCAGGACATGCCCCAGTGCAAGCTCAGGTGTTGACCCGGGACAGGAACATGGCCTCTATCTTGCCGTGGAGGGTGGACCTACCCCTTCTGGTACCTCTGAAACATCTATACTACTCCCCATGAGTCTGAGTCCACAGGATCACCAGGAGGAGCAACATGACATCAAGATGCTCCAGTGTACTTGTAAGATCATTGTGATACCTGGTGGTGAACTATATAGGACTGATGGAACACAAGCCAAACCTTCCCTGGTCCAAGCAACTATGTGCCTCCAGGAGAACCATCGAGTACTGGCCCACAAAGGAACATGAACCTCAACCATGAACCAATCATCAATCATCTTACATTTTGTCAATCTACATTGCAATGGGCAAATTGTACAAACGTTGTGGTGTACTGGATCACCATAATGGAAAGGGCTTACCTTCAACCTGCTCGATCACTGGTTCAAGCCATGAAGGGGTGGAGTATAGTAGAAATGCTAAGTCACAACTTGAAACAGTGATGGAGCACCTGGTGGGAAGGCAGGGCCAACCCAGGGGAGCTCAGGTGCATGCAATGTACCTGAGTGACTGGAAGGGGTGGAGCCAGGATCTGCCCCTTCCCAGACCTCATTTAAGGGTTGGCAGTGGAAGCAAAGGTATTTTGTTGGAGATTTCTGTGTACCAGAGGTCTTCTGAAGGTAAGTAGATTCTTTCTTTTGTTTCTGTGGCTGTTGCATTTTAGCATTTCCTTGCTTATTGCAGTCTAGGACTTTGCTACTTTGCTTTTGTTACTGTGCATTCCATCACATTACAGCATTTCAGAGCACCCTCAATTCTATCATCTATCATAGACTCGTAGAACAGTTTGTATTGGAAGGGATGTTTAAGACCACCTAGTTCCAACCCCCTGCTACTGGCAGGGACACATCCCACCACACCAGGTTGCTCAAAGCCCCATCCAGCCTGGCCTTGGGTGCTTTCAGGGTAGGGGCATCCACCATCTCTGTGGGTAACCTGTTCTGGTGTCTCACCTCCCTCACAATGAAGAATTTCTCCCTAATATCTAGTCTAAATCTACTGTCTTCTAGTTTAAAGCCATTTCCCCTAATCCTGCTGCTACATGGCCTTCTAAAAAGTCCCTCCCCAGCTTTCCTGTAGACCACCTTCAGGTACTAGAAGGCTGCTATAAGGACTTCCTGGAGCCTTCATTTCTCTAGGCTGAAGAGCCNGAGTCCGAGTGCTGTTTCCGCAGGTCACTTTCCTATTGCCCGCTTTCCCTTTCCCATCACCCTAATTCGTAATAGTTGCCGGCCTCCCCTTCCCCATCTCCCTGATTGATTTGGATTTGTAATAAACTGGTTGGACCAACATTTGAACCATTGTTTCTTAATCTCACGTCAGGTATACATATATCAAAGAACCTCCTCTCCCTCCTATAAATTGGAGCGAGACACATGCCAGCCAGACTCTCCTGATAGCTCTAAAAACAACATTCTTTAACAGACTTGTACTATTCCTGTTACCTCTAAAAAATGCACATACTCTATTCTTTAACCACAGACAAAAACTTATATTGTATCACGGGTTCTGAGCTATGTCCCTTGCGTACAACATTCTATTACTTATGTAAAAACAATATTTTGTCTCCCACACAACTGTAAGGTACTGGAGTTAAAAAACAAACTTACAGTGGATCACCTATTGATCATTATCATTATAATCAAGTTAGCTATATACACAACATTTATGCAACAGTGAAAAAAAATCAGCTGCTAAATCAAACAAGAAAAAAAAACAACCACTTAATAGGAAAGTAAATCACATTTAAACTGGTACCAAAACTAAGGAAAAAAAAGATGCTGAACTGATATAGGTTGGTTTCTTTAGCAATAGGGATTAGAATATTAGTTTAAGAACCAATATATGAGTTTAGCAAAAGGAATCCATAAGTGATAGTTCTGAAACTTACCATTTCAGCTTTAGTGGGTGAACAGTCTTGTTTTTCCTCAATAATTTTGCACTGGGGACATAAAAGAATACTTTTATCTTCTGCCTCAATGATTTTGCCGCATGAGAAATATTGGAGTTGCAATAGAATACTTTTAGTTTTTGCCTCAGAACGTGCAAGGACATTTTCCTTGGGTTCCACATACATTGTTTTTGCAAGGTGGCTCACTATGGCCTAATAAGCAATGGAAATCTTCCAAACGAGAGAAAAGTGTATGAAAGCGAGTCAAAGGTCTCAATGATGAAGCTGATGGTGAAAACAGGGGAAGAAGTTGGTCAGCACATGACCACCCTAGATAGCACTGCACATGCCCAGAGGGACATTAGCATATATTAATGTGTTCTTGGAAAAGAATGAATATGTATGCCAATGTACTGCATATGTATATATTAACTGTTTAAATGTAGAACCTGAACTCTGAGAAGGCACGCTTGTTTGTCAAGTTGCCTGGTGCGCATTGTGAGGAATAAAAGAATGCCGCTTTCTAACACCACATTGGAATTAGAGAGTTTTCTTCCTGGATTTTGGATGACAGAACAGCCAAGGGAGGGGGTAAAAACAAGTACTTGGGAGTACCAGCTTTGGCTACTGAACTGGAGAAATACCTATTTCAGCTATGCTATTTGCTCTGATGTAACTACTGCTATCTAAACAGCCCCTAAAATTAACCCATTTAGGCATTAAAACAAGCCCAATAAGATTCAGGCTGAAATCTGGGTACTCCAAATGACAAACAAGCAGTTAACATGAGCTTAGAGCCAGGACAATATCCAGAGCAAAGAATTTGCTTTGACTAGTATAGCGGAAATGCTAAGTCAGGGCCTGAAACAGTGATGGAGCACCTGGTGGGAAGGCAGGGCCGACCCAGGGGAGCTCAGGTGCATGCAATGCCATGGGGTGACCGGAAGGGGTGGAGCCAGGATCCACCCCTCCCAGACCTCATTTAAGGGTTGGCAGTGGAGGCAAGGGGATCTTTTTAGAGATTGCTGCATACCTGATGCCTTCTGAAGGTACGCAGCTTCTTTTCCTTATTTCTGTGCCTCCTGCTGTTGTGCTTGAGTGAATCCTCGCTTGCTGCAGCCTGGGATCTTGCTGTTCTGCTGTCATTGTTGCTCTTTCCACTGTGTTACACTTGGTGAGCCAGGTGGATGTGACAGAAGCATACATATTTAGGATGGATTGTCTTAAAACTATAATGTGTTGACTGGTCATCAGGACTCCTACTACCCCAAAGGATGAACTCCTGGGGAAAATCCTTGCACTGGAATGGGCTGCTCAGGGAGGTGGAGTCAAAGACCCTGGAGGTGTTCAAGGAACATTCAGATGTTGTACTGAGGGACATGGATTAGTAGGAAATATTGGTGGTAGGTGGACAGTTGGACTGGGTGATCTTGGAGGTCTTTTCTAACCTTGGTGATTCTATGATTCCTGGGTTCCCCATGGCTGAGTACCACATGGATTGTTGAAGAATGGGGGCCTGTAAGGGCCAATGGTCCCATTATTAAAACCCCTTCCAAGATGGCAGAATTTTTGAATAAATTAAAACAAAATTTTTCTAAAAACTGAGGAAAGAGTAATAATACCATTTGCTGTAGCATGGCTGCTACTACTATTAATTCATATCATTCCTCTGAGGAAGGATTGAAAAACAAAAACAAACTTTTAAAAGCCCATATCAGACAACTGGAAAATAAAATTACACTTCTGATGGGGTAAACTGCCTCACCTTCAATGGCATTTCCCCTCTAAAATTAAGTACTGTATCTGTAGAAGGGGAAAAGGACTTAGATCAACAGGATCCCAGTTGAATTTAAAAATAAAAGAAAAATCAAGAAGACAGAAGTCCAACTAGAGGATCTGGGAACCTCAGATCTCTAGAATTAAGACCGTTAATTATTCAAAAAACTAAAGAAGTCCAGGACAGACCGGTGGGGTTGCCACACAAAGGAATGGCCCCCTGCCCACACTACATTACATGTGATGGCATGCCCGTATATGGCTGCTGAACTCATGGATTTATTACAGTGATTTAAACAGAAACCATGAGAGAGCATACCAGCTTGGCTCTTTAGATTATGGGACATGGGGGCCAAAAGTGTGGTTATTAATGGACCCGAGATTTCTAAACTTGCATCCATCACCATGCATCTGGCCCTCAGACAAAGACTATATGCAGCTGTGATGTATAATGAGGAAAATCATTCTCTAATTCAACAGATAATGACTGTATGTAGGATCACGTGGCCAAATAAAAGTGATGTCCCAATACATACTGGTCTATGGACCTCAGTAGAGGAACTTCAAAATTATATTAGAGAATTGGGAATGAAGGAGGCAATTTATGATGACACTTTTGAGAGTCCAGACCTGGTTAAGTTTTGGGCTGGGATGAGGGACCTCATCTTAGAACAGGTACCTCCCCATCAGTATGGCACGCTAGCGTTCATACTGAACCCTTTAGTGGCCTCAGAGGCCATTATCCAACAAGCCGCCCAACTGGTGGCTGATCTAGGGGAAACAAAGCACCTTTGGACCAGGCGCAATACCCAGATGTTGAAAGGGTACTCCTCAATCGGGACCCATACAGGTATCCCGAAAACAAATGTTTAATGACATAATCCAGGCTGGGATTCAATTTGCAAAAATTGATTGCCAGCCCAATCATGTCCTCCTCCAGCTATGGAGGCAGTTGGAGGACAATCAAAAGTTTCAAAATATCCCCAAAAAAGCAGGGGTAAGCATTATTGAACAAGTACCAATGAGAACATGGAACCTAGAAGATTTCCTAGTTCCTAACAAAAGGAAAAAGCCTCCTCAAGTGACCCAGGTCACTATGCCTGAGCTACCTGAGGAAAAAGAATTGGAAATAGCACAGTTACTTGCATGACAGGGGATGCCAGCCCTCCTGCACCTAGGGCCCTGTAGAGCAAACAAAGGCAATGACAGAGCCTTTATTTGAGATATAGGCGCCATAGGAAAAGATATCAAAGAGGAATTAACTCACCCTTCCCAGCAACAGTTTGGAGAAAGGGGCGAGCTGAGGAATGCAGCCTTCTCCATTCGTACTCTCGCACCACAGGAGAAGGGCGGGGAGAAGGGGAACCCGCACAGACTCAGGCTCACGTGCTCACATATTGGTTCAGGCTGTGACAAAGGAATTCCACTGCAGGCCCCCAAATGGGACCAGAGGCCCTATGTTGAATTGACCATTTTTTGGTCCCTGAAGAACATATAAAATGTGTTAAAACAATCATGATTTCAAATTGGCTGGGTATTTTTTTGGTTATATGTTTGTTTTGTTGTTTTTTGTTGTTTGGTTTTGGTTGGGTTTTTTTTTTGAGTNCACCACCTTTATCTTAAAAAAGATTTTTCTGTATATCCAATCAAAATCTCCCCTCTTTTAGTTTGAAGCCATTTCCCCTTGTTCTATCACCACAGACCCAGCTGAAGAGTCTGTCTCCTTCTTTCCTGTAGCTCCCCTTTAGATACTGACAGGCTGCTCTCGGGTCACCTCACAGCCTTCTCTTCTCCAGGCTGCACAGCCCCAGCTCTCTCAGCCTGTCCTCATAGGGGAGGCGTTCCATCCCTGGGATCATTTCTGTGGCCCTCCTCTGGACATGCTCCAACAGCTCCATGTCTCTCCTGTACTGAGGACTCCACATCTGGATGCAGCACTCCAGGTGAGGTCTCACAGCACAGAGCAGAGGGGCAGATCTCCCCCTCGCCCTTGTCATGGTTTTATGATTTTTGGTTATCAGTATTTCACATCATAACATCACGTAGTGCACTGGGAGTTAAAGTGTTCTGGGTACCTGTCCCAGAAGAGAAGAAGAACTACGTTCCCCAGAAGCCTGTTCGCTGTGCTGTTATCATTCTGCTCAGGGGGAACAGATATAAGGCCTTGGTAGGTCATCTGACCAGCTCTTCTTCGTCAGTCTCTCTCCCTGCTGCTCAACCAGACTGCGCATCTCACCTCAGCGTTATGGTGAGGCCTACCCAGCTTTTGGACAATCTCTCTCTCTCATTATATTTGATTAATTAGCTTCAATTCTAATTATATTGCATTATAGTGTGTTATCTCGCATTCCGATACCATATTTAGTAAATTAGTTTGTTCCTCCTCAGATCGTGCCACTGTTTTTAATTATTTTGGGGTTCCCTGTTTCCCTTTTCCGGAGGCGCGGATTTTGCAAAATCCCTCTGCCCCGCTAGTCACGGAACCGGGCCGAACCAGCCTGTAAACCATCGACAGCCCTGCTGGCCATGCATCTTTGGATGCAGCCCAGGGTACGGTTGGCTTTCTGTGCTGCGAGGGCACATTGCTGGCTCATGTCCAGCTGCCATCCACCAGTAACCCCAAGTCCTTTTTGGTGGGGCTGTGCTCTGTCCTTACATCCCCCAGCTTGTGTTGGTAGTGGGGACTGCCATGACCCAGATGCAAGACCTTGCACTTGGCTTTGTTGAACCTCATGAGGTTCACCTGGACCCACTGCTCATACCTATATAGGCATCTCCTGTACTGAGGACTCCACATCTGGATGCAGCACTCCACGTGAGGTGTTGAGTAGAGGGGCAGGATCACCTCCCTCAACCTGCTGACCACGCTTCTTTTGATGTGACCCAGGATACTTGCCTTATAAGAGAGATGCTCCAGTCCCCTAATCATCTTTGTAGCCCTCTGCTGGACTCTCTCCAGAGGTTCCCTGTCCTTCTTGTACTGAGGAGCCTGGAATTGGATACTGTACTTCAGATGTGGCCTCACCTGGGCAGAATAGAGGGGGAGGATCACCTCTCTCAACCTGCTGGCCACACACTTTTTAATGCATCTCAAGATACCACTGGCCTTCCTGCCCACAGGGGCACACTTGATTGATAGTCAACCTGTTGTCCACCAGGATACCCAGGTCCTTCTCTGCATTTCTCCTTTCCAGCAGGTCAGCCCCTAACCTGTACTGGTGTGTGCAGTTATTTCTTACCAGGTGCTGGTCCCTACACTTGCTCTTTTTGAACTTCATAAGGTTCCTCCCTGCCCAGCTCTCCAGCATGTCCAGGTCTTGCTGAATGGGAGCACAGCTTTCTGGTGTGTCAGCCACTCCTCCCAGCTTTGTATCATATTCATAATCTTGTTCAACAAGATCAAATAATAGTACAATAAGTACATAATAAGTGCAATAACAATTCAGCCTAGCCTTTCATGAATGCTATATGCACACTGAATTATCATTTACAAACCATCCAATTCCTAGACAGAACATACATAGGACTTGGGCAATTTTATCACTCAGATGATCAAATGTTTGACCTGTTTCCCTCACAGAACTACTGAATTAAAGTCTTCAGTTCAGCTAGCATCGAGACAATTATTCCTTACTTACAAGCGAAGAAATTACTCAGATTTAAAATATACATCTTACTGCATTTTCACGGCATTTTTCTATGCACATATCCAAAACCCATTCACCTTTCCATCAATGAAGAGCTATAAAAGTGTCTGTTACCACCACTCCTCCTAAATTCCATATTTAATTCACTGTCTTCCCAGAGGGATGTAAGAGCATATGGCTTTGAGTTTCCCTAAAGGACTAAAAATTTGTCAAGTAGTTTAACCTAGAGAAAGAAGGCAAGGCTCGAGGAGAAGGGGTTCTAGTCACCACATGCAAATACCTGAAGGGAGGGTGCAAAGAGAACAGAGCCAGGCTCTTTACAGTGGTGCCCAGTGCAAAGACAAGAGGCAATGAGCACAAATTAGAACACAAGAGGTCCCCTCTGAACACCAGGAAGCATTTCTGTGCTGTGCAGGTGACCAAGCACCAGCACAGGTCACCCAGAGAGGTTGTGGGGTCTCCTCCTCGGAGATCTTCAAAAGCTGCCTGGACATGGGCTTAGACAACTTGCTGTGGGTGGCCCTGTTTGATCAGTCTAGTGCTTACCACAGAAGAGCCGTAATTCAGTTAACATTTAAAACCAAAAAGAAAGAGAAAACAAAAAAAGCTTTCAGAAGCCATATGCTCCACTCTGTTATACTGACCATTCTCAAAATACTTAATACAAAGACAGTGGGGAATGTATGGGAACTGTTGAGTCACAGCCTGAACCACTGATTGAGCACCTGTGGAAAGGACCCTGTCAGCCCTGGGAGCACAGGTGAAGGCAATTCAGCTGTGTGACCAGAAGGGGTGGAGCCTGGCTCCACCTCTCTTAGACCCCATTTAAGGGCTGACTGGCACTAGAAAAAGATCTTTGGTTGGGGATCTCTTTGTTATGGAGTTTTTCTCTGCAAGCCTAGATCCTCGGAGATAGGTGAGCATTTCTTTTCTGTTTGTCCCTTTTGTTATTCTGCTCCTGTATTGCCTTTCCACTGTGCTAATCTTTCTGACTGTAACAGAGAAAAAAATGTTTTCATTGTTCAAGAGTAATCTCAATATGATCTCTAAAGCATTATTTTCTGAGTATCTACTTCTATGAATAATATTGTAGTCACGTTTACCATTTAAAGAAGGTAAACTGAAGATGCTTCCACAAAGACAGTTAGACAAAAGAGAATTTCCATGGAACTGAGAGTTAAGAAACGACTCCAAGGGAGCTGTGCGGTTGTTCATGTAACCTATCCTGCCAGTTTTATAATCTAAAGGGAACATCAATGAAATAATATGCTCAGCAAAAATAATGATGCAGTTGAAGCAAGCTGAGCAAGCCATGAGATCTCAGGCATCAGATTGTATCACCTTTGATCTGTCTTTAGTAACTGTTCACTCTGCAGGAAAAGGGCTGTAGGTAACCCACTTGTTAAAGAGACTTGAAGAGCCCACAGGTGGACTGGGAGTCCTGACAGCTGGCCAAAGTTCAAGAGTATGAACTTTCATGTTAGAGCAAATCAGAGAAACCTTTTGTACAATTTTTTGAAAATATGAATCTTTAGTAATTGCAGAGGAGCTACTTCACAATCTTTCCCAGTTCTCACTTTAATGAACATAACCTGTTTATGGAAACTGTATGAAAAGCAGTATAAGTCCAAACTAGGTCTCTGAGAAGCAAAAAGGATGTAGTGGGTTACAAATGAGCAGACTGTATTAGGAAAAAAACACACAAGGTAAGTAAAAATTAAGAAAGCTCCAACAGAAAATCAACACTGAAGTGGATATTACTTGGATTTCCTCTAACACCTTCCATTCAATAGTTTTGAAATATGCATACATAACACTAAGGTTCTTTTAAATTGGCATCTTATAAAGGGGAAAAGTCACTCAACTTCTCTTTTACCCATGTCATATGAGGCTGTTGCAAATCTGAAGACAGAACGCTGTTTCTTCCAGAGCCCTGCTCCTGTGCTTTTACCAAACGAGACAAAAAAGATGTATAATTTTATTTCACAAAAAGCCTATTCCAAGTATTGGCACTAAACATTACTGAAATTACAATTAAACATTATTAATATTATATTAATAATTAGTATTAGTATTCTATAATACAAACATTTCTCAAGCACTATTAATCAGCATATTATTTTGCTATGATTACTATCACTAGGGGGACACCAGCAACAAATATAGAACATACCAAAAATGGTGTTTTATGAGGAAAACATTAAATAAAAGTACATGAAAAAAAGATAAAACATTACATAACTTATCCTTTTGGAATTGTGGCTAAGAAAAAAACACATTATGGCAAGTTACATTATTTTGTTGTTGGGATTCTCCTTAGCTTCCCCTAGATTTTAGTGGCAAATCTGTAACTAATCTTGAACCCTAAAATCCTTGAACATTTCCAAGATATCATTAGTGCTGCAAACTGATTTAGCCTAGCTTGCTTTAAAGTTAATTAGCTGTCAACGGTTTATTGGGCCAGATCAGCCCGTTCCATGACTAATTGGGGCAGGGGGACCCATGGATCCATACCCCGGGAGAGNGCAAGAACTTCGGAGGAAGGTAGAAGCTTGGAGTTCCTAAGGAAGTGATGGGACTGGATAAAGCAGCTGGTAGGACTGTAAACAGTTTTGGGCCGGTTCGGCCCGATTCTGTGAGTAATTGGGGTGGAGGGACCCATGCCCCAGGAGAGGGGGAAGGGAAAAAGGTAGGGAGATGGGCCTAAAAACAAAACAGCGGTAGCGAGCTAAGGGAGAAAACTAATTTACTAATTATGATAGCAGAATGCAAGATAACACAATATAATACCATATAATTGGAATTGAAGCTAGTAAATAAAATAAAATGAGAGAGAGTGTGTCCAAAACTGAAGGCCTTACTCTAATGCTAAAGGCGAGATGGCTAGGGAGCGCACACCGCAGAGACGAGCAGTAAAAGAAGGGGCAATCTCGTGACTTGCAAACAGTTTTATCTTTCCCTCTAAGCGGAAAATGGAAATGGAACAGTGAAAGTCTTCTGGGATATGTAGTTCTTCTCTTCTGAGAACCAGGTACCCGGAAATATTGACAGCCCATGGAACTGGAGCATTAACTCTTTAAATCCCATAACATGATATTATGATGTGGAATACCAATAACAAAAATCATAAAACCATGACACTAACATAAGATTAAAAATAAATTCCTTAAACAAGTTAGGCCAAACCACCACAGAGAAATCAGGCTTCAGTATAAATACCAAGTCAGTCAGATAGGAACCCAAACCCATATTCCACTGGACATTGTGATATAACTGCCAAAGGAATTGCTAAAGGAAAGTCTGGTAAATATCAAAAGAGCAAGTTTCCAAAGGTTAAGTTGAAGTCATTAGCTTCAAAGGGCAATTTCAATTTGCTCTGAAGGCCATTTCAATGCAAAGTCCTCCTCCCTCCTCTAGGCCTGCATATCCTTCTCCCTTCCCTCACATCCAGCTCTTTTCTCTCCTTTAAACAAAAACAGCTGCTCTCAAGACAGGACAGCTTCTCCATTTCACTAGCCACTGCCACCCCAGAGGCTATTGTTTTGATCTGTTGCTTTACTATAAGCATTCAACACTTACCCAATTTGAGATAAGGCTGATCAGTAGCTAGAGAACTGAGCTGGCCCTTGTGAGCTTTCCCTTACATAGTTCAATACAAAAAAAAACCTAAGTTTCTGTTTCACAGGACTGCATATACCTTTGAACACAGCCAAGAAAGTTCTGTAGGACTCATGCTCCTGACTTAATACAACTGTAAGAGGCTTCAAAGCAGGTTCACCGGAGTGACTCCCAGGTAGCATTAAATGGCATTGCAGACATTACATTGTTGTTTCTCATTTATTTTTAAAGCATGTATTTCACATCACAGAGTTCAGATCCTTTCCATCAGACTCGAAGGTGCACCAGATCCCTCTCTACATTCGGTTGCTTCTAGAAGGGTTTCTACTACCAGTTCATCTCCCTGCTGTAATTTCTGTTTGCTCTTGTTGAAGGAACTTCTTTTCATGCAATACAAGCAAGCCCAATAACAAAGCCCTGCCCCAGCTTCCTGTTCTCAGCAGCCATACATAGCCAGGAGGTAAGGAGACTAGGAAGAGAAGGTTAACAGGGAGAAAGGTTGGTTTGTAGTCCTGTCCTCAAGTAATCTGCTGTCACCACTGTGATGCTTACTAATGGCAAGTCCTATGTAGCTGTGACCATGACACATCTGGCCTACATCCTTTAACAGGAAAGGAGGAACCAGGATCAAGAGGCAATGTGGAAGTAAAGACACAAACAGGACACAAAGCAGGAGTTACCCATACCAATAAATTTCTCTCCTGTGCCCAACTGCATGAGGGCCTGTGAGCACAAACCCCTTGGCTGGCCTGCTGAGAGGCCTGGCTGCCCTTCTCATATCTCCACACCCTCCTCGTTTTGCCCCCTAGATACCAACACTCCAGGCCTTGGCCACCTCAGCAAGAGTACCACGGCAGGGGGTCACCCTGAAGAGGACAGGAAGCAACACACCTCAGGGCAGCTGACAGGTTGGGCCAGCTCCCCATCCCATGCAAAAGGATCAAGCGTGGATGTGGGCTGGAGCCACGCCTGCTCTCCTTCCCTCTGCCCCAGAGAACACGGTCTGTGCCCTGCGGGTTGGGGGGAGGGGGGGGAGCGGCAACATAGGGCAGGCCACAGCCACCTACCAAACGACTAGTAGTGGGGTGAACACCAGCAAAAGTAGGGCAGAGCCGCCTGGCCTTTAGTAGACGGGCCGCCGTCATCAGACAAAAGCCACCGCCGGACTGAAGCCTCAATGTTATGTGGATAAGGGAGCGAAACAGCCGTCAGGTTGGGGATGGGCCGGTGGGCCTACTGCCCTCACGCAAAGCGAGACCGGGGGGAGGGGAAGAAGGACACAGCGCGCAGTCCGCGCCCCCCCCCCGAACTCGGTATTTGCCCAATGTGCTCACAAAGCAGCAACTGCGACCGACGCCATCACGTGACAGCTCCTCACCTCGGTCGGTCGGTAAGTCGCCCCTCCTCGCCTCCGCGCTCACGCGAGACTGCTTTCCCCACAATGTGACACAACGCCACGCGTTCACCCACCGGCTTTTCACCCCCCACCCACCACCAGCAGCAGACGCAAATCCACCATCCTCTCCACCTACCCCAACACCAAATAAGCAGAGCGAAAGAAGCCAGCCTCTTCCCCTCTCACTTGACTGGAGCTCCGCCTCCTTGCGTGGCGGAAGTGGAGGACTGGCCCCGCCCGCGGGCGGTGTCGTGCTGAGGGACTGACATTTCCTGACCTGTGAGGGATATGCAAGTTCTGGGGCTGTCTAAGAGTTCTTGTCCTGGGAGAAGCCGCACTGCCTGCAGCCCTGAAGGGCCACGGGGCGGCGTTGCCACCGCGCCCAGCAGTATGGGCTTAGAGAGAAGGAAAGCGTTCAAAATCATGACTCGGGCCCTCCGGCAGGCTGACCTGGAAGCTGTTTTTTTAAGTTTTGCTTCTGATTTCAAATTCACTTTTATTTGTTTCCCTATGGGTTTTTGGCAGAATTTGTGTATATCTGAGTATTTATACAATCATAGAATCATCTAGACTGCTTATTAGTGGAATAGGTATTTTGAGAATGACTTTATAATCACCTGGTAGTGTTCTTAAAACCATATACAAGTGGTATAATACAATTGCTAGGACTTGTTCTTTAAGAAGTTAAAAGCTGTTATACCTTATATCAGTTCTCCATGGATTTGATGGGTGGACTGTTCAATGGATGAAGAACTGGCTGCAGGATCGAGTCCAGAGAGTGGTGGTCAATGGCTCCATGTCTGGATGAAGATCGGTGATGAGTGGTGTCCCCCAGGGGTCGGTGCTGGGGCTGATAATCTTTAAGATCTTCATCAGTGACATTAACAGTGGGGTCGAGTGCACCCTCAGCAAGTTTGCTGATGACACCAAGCTGTGGGGTGCGGTGAAACACCTGAGGGATGGGATGCCATCCAGAGAGACATAGACAGGCTTGAGCAGTGTGCCCAGGTGAACCTCATGAGGTTCAGCAAATCCAAGTGCAAGGTCTGCACCTGGGTTGAGGCAACATCCACTACCAACACAAGCTGGGGGATGTAAGGATAGAGCACAGCCCCACCAAAAAGGACTTGGGGTTACTGGTGGATGGCAGCTGGACATGAGCCAGCAATGTGCCCTCGCAGCCCAGAAAGCCAACCGTATTGATTTGCGGAATCAAACTCTATAACCCAGAGTTAGGTTATAAAGCAGGCACGTTTATTCAATGAGACGCGTATCATTGGGTGCGTGGGGAATAGTTCCTCCTAACACGCACACCGTAGGGCAAAAGCTTGGTACAGATATAGGCCGAACCAATACACAATCAGTGATTTTCCCAGAACTCGCGTACATATCATTACATTTCCGAGAACCCATCAGCATATGGTCCCGCCATGAGCAGTGGGGGTCTCCTTCTGATGGTCATGGGATGAAGGTTCATTGTCTTCAACAGAAGTAATCTGATTCCTTGTGTAATGTTTCTTCAAGTTTCTTTTCTTATCTGGCCTCACATCCTGCTTACCTGCATTCCTATACAATAGTTAACCCTTAGTTTGTCCTCTCCTAACTCAGTATCCTGGGCTGCATCCAAAGCAGGGTGGCCAGCAGGGCGAGGGGGAGATCTGCCCCTCTGCTCTGTGCTGTGAGACCTCACCTGGAGTGCTGCATCCAGATGTGGAGTCCTCAGTACAGGAGAGACATGGAGCTGTTGGAGCATGTCCAGAGGAGGGCCACAGAAATGATCCCAGGGATGGAACGCCTCCCCTATGAGGACAGGCTGAGAGAGCTGGGGCTGTACAGCCTGGAGAAGAGAAGGCTGTGAGGTGACCCGAGAGCAGCCTGTCAGTATCTAAAGGGGAGCTACAGGAAAGAAGGAGACAGACTCCTCAGCTGGGTCTGTGGTGACAGAACAAGGGGAAATGGCTTCAAACTAAAAGAGGGGAGATTTTGATTGGATATACAGAAAAATCTTTTTTAAGATAAAGGTGGTGAGGCACTGGAACAGGTTGCCCAAGGAGGTTGTGGATGCCCAGTCCTCGGGGACATTTGAGGTCAGGCTGGATGGAGCTCTGAGCAACCTGATTGAGCTGTAGATGTCCCTGCTCATTGCAGGGGAGTTGGTCTAGACTGACCTTTAAAGTCCCTTCCAGCTCAAATGATTCCATGGTTCTCTAGCAGAATAGTGTAAATGAATTTATCTGTTCCTTTTCTGATTTAAGTTACAGGCAACTCATATTTTATCAACCAAAGACACCAGTTGTTTACATGCAGAGCTAGTTCATTCTGGGATGGCTGAGTGATTGATTAGCTTAGCTGCAGCATCCCACATATGCAAAACTAGTTCAGTTACTGGGTGTGTGGAAAAATACATATTACAGCCTGAACAGATGACTAGCTTGTGAGAAAGGGCTTATGTTAGCTTTGGAACACAAGTAAATTGCCTTAGCCTGGGCTTTTTCATGTAGCTTAGAAGCTTGTTTGTGAAAAACTGCTCTAAAGCTATAACTAGGTATCCTTACCTTCTGTGACTCACCTTGCTTATCCTGATCCATGATGCTTTATTGTCTCCTGCTGTTATATATATGGCCACAGTACTAAGGGGTGGCACGGACACTCTACTGGCTGGCTGCTCTCCTGGTAACATGAGTACCTCTCTCATAAACTGCTGAATATTAACTTGCCTCTGCGTACTTTCTTCAGGATTGGTAAACCTTATGCAGAAGTGCTGGAGCTTTTGCATAGCAATTGGTGTAGTCAGCAGGTCCTGAGGAAAGTAATGCTGGCAAAGAGGAGGAAATTGATCTGCTGGAGGAAATTCCAGGTCTTCTGGAGGAAATCCCAGGGTGTAGACGGAGCTCCATGTGGTATGTGGTTGCCCAAGTAATAGAGAAATGGGGACTACCACAAGAGTACAGGGATGCCCTCAAATTGGCAAAGGAAGTGTCTGCAATTTTAGAAACAGGGGATACCAGCAGAGTCAAGAAAGGAGGACACACAATCAGATCACATCCAAGTTCTCCTGCAGGTGGTCATGGCTACTTGAGTTCAGCCTGATCTAGCCTGCTCCACTTCCTTAGAGTTGTTCAAGAGCTGTAATGCATGCCTGACCGAGAAAGGGCAGACTTGTGCTGAGGAAAATTGGCAATCTCACACCGTGTTTGCTGGATGGATAGAGGACTTGGCAAAAGAAAATAGATTTAATTCTGATAAAGGCAAGGCTATTGCTTGTGGGGTGTTAGGCCAGAAGCTAAACTAACAGTGTAGGAAAAGGGGGTATATTATCAGCTCCTCCACAGTCAGATGGAGCAAGGAAAGCAACAGTTCCCCCCCCCCCCATGAAACTGCAAGGCCAGGAGAACAAAGAGTAATGCCTGGAAGGCATTGGGTCTGCCTGACTGCCTGAGAAAAAACTTATCAGCATATGAATGATAATAGCCCATTAATAGCCCATATATATGTTTATGCCAATTCATCCTTAAGTACAGATGGTGAAGTTTTTTCGTTGTTGTCTTTATGGAGTTTTTTTGTGTGTTGTTTTGTTGGTTTTGTTTTGTTTTTGGTTTTGTTTTTAATAAATACAGGAGCACAAAGTTTACTGCTAACACATAGGTTCTGAGAAGCTGAGCATGCAACTCAGACAGTAAAGAGTTAAGATTACCAATGGAAACAGAACAAAATGTTGTGTGTCAAATTGCCAAACTAATTTCTGGCACCCAAGCAAGAAATGTATGGCAACCACTCACTCTGCCATTATAAATTGTCCTGAGAAATATTTTGAGTTTCAGTGTTTTAAATGGATGACCTTGGTGCCCAGTCTTTTGGTGCAAACATTGGACCCAAGCCCCATAGAAATAGGGAGGCTGTAATGCATGTATTTCGCACAGAACTTACACTTTTTTAATGCAGAAATTACCAGTATTCCACAATATCCAATTTCTGCTGCAGCATGGGGTGGAATTTCTGAAGTTATAGCAAATTTAGAAAACAACAAATTATCTCTTTCACCCATGTTGTTTGTCATGGTTTTATGATTTTTGTTATCAGTATTCCACGTCATAACATCATGTAGAGCACTGGGAGTTAAAGAGTTAATGCTCCAGTTCCATGGACTGCTGATAGTTCCAGGTACCTGGTTCTCAGAAGAGAAGAACTACATCTCCCAGAAGACTCTGCAATTCAGTTTTCTGTTCAGAAGGAAAGATAAAAACTGTTCGCAGATCATGAGACATCTCTTTTTCCCTTTCTGCTCATCCCGGCAGCATGTGTGCTCCCTAAGTTGTCTTGCCTTCAGCATTAGAGTAAGGCCTTCGGTTTTTGGACACTCTCTCATTTTATTTGATTTATTAGCTTCAATTCTAATTATATTGTATTACATTGTGTTATCTTGCATTCTGATATCTTATTTACTAAATTAACTTTCCTCCTCAGATCGTTGCCACTGTTCTGTTTTTAGGCCCATCTCCCTACCTTTTCCCCTTTTTTCCCTTTCCTTTCCCAGGGCATGGGTCTGTGGGTCCTCCCACCCCATTTGTCATGGAACTGGGCCAAACTGAGTTAGGAGAGGACAAACTAAGGGTTAACTATTGTATAGGAATGCAGGTAAGCAGGATGTGAGGCCAGATAAGAAAAGAAACTTGAAGAAACATTACACAAGGAATCAGATTACTTCTGTTGAAGACAATGAACCTTCATCCCATGACCATCAGAAGGAGACCCCCACTGCTCATGGCGGGACCATATGCTGATGGGTTCTCGGAAATGTAATGATATGTACGCGAGTTCTGGGAAAATCACTGATTGTGTATTGGTTCGGCCTATATCTGTACCAAGCTTTTGCCCTACGGTGTGCGTGTTAGGAGGAACTATTCCCCACGCACCCAATGATACGCGTCTCATTGAATAAACGTGCCTGCTTTATAACCTAACTCTGGGTTATAGAGTTTGATTCCGCAAATCAGAAGCAGCAGGTCTCCACTAGCAGGCCCAGGAGAGTCCGTCATCATGCAGGCATTCCGTAGTGAGGAATCTGATGGCAGACACCTATCTTCTTTGGGAGAGAGCAGCAGCAGCATGGCTGGCGTTAGGAAGCAAGCAGGTAGAGCGCAGAGCAAGTCCAGGAGGGAGAGAGGCAGGTTGTGAGGCTTCTGTTGTCAGAAACCTCCTTGTTCTTCATCATGAGGAATCTGCTGTCAGAAACCCAATCTCATGGTTTTTTGTCCTTCTTTTATCCTCCTTTTTTCCTGCCTGCATGACATCCCTGGGTGCTTGGGTAAGAGTCATGTGAGTACCCCCTGAGATGGCTATCTCCCTCGAGATAAGTCCACACAAAAGACTGCTTCCCAGCCATTAATCTGTGGCTTATATCTCTTTTGTTGCCCCTGGCCTTGTCCATCTGTGCCCCTCAGACAAAGGATTTTGCAACCCCGGCCCAGGACCTGCCCATCAGTGTTCTCCAGACAAAGGACTTCTCAACCTCTGGCCAGGACTTGCCTGGACTTGTCCATCTGTGTTCTTCAGACAAAGGACTTTGCCCAGGACTTGTCCATCAGTGTTCCTTTGCAAGCTTTGAGGCAATGGTATAAAATAATAATCTCTTACATGAGGGAACTGGCAGAGGCGATAGCTGCTTTCCATCATCTATCAGTGTTCCTGGTCAACTGGAGAGGTCCCAGAAGACTGGAGACTTACCAGTGTGACTCCCATCTACAAGAAGGGTCGTAAGGAGGATCTGGGGAACTACAAGCCTGTCAGCCTGACCTCGATGCTGGGGATGGTTATGGAGCAGATCATCTTGAGGGAGATCACACAGCATGTGTGGGACAACTGGGGGATCAGGCCTAGCCAGCATGGGTTTGTTGTAAGGTTAACAGGTCGTAAGGTTAACAGGTTGTAAAGTTAACCAGTAAATAGAGAAGTTAGGCTAGTAAAAATAGTCAAACAGAGAGGAAAGGTGCTCACCAGTGTTGTAGGCTCGCAAGACTCCAGAAGGAGCAATCTCCAGGAAGAGATCCTTCCTCAGTGGAAGTCAGCCCTTAAATGGGGTCTAGGAGAGGTGGAGCCTGGCTCCACCCCTTCCAGGCACACAGGTGAATTGCTTTCACCTGGGCTCCCATGGCTGACTCAGTGCTTGCCTCAGGTGGTCAATCAGAGGTTCAG
>JACDJE010000925.1:8079-56949 GCA_016647715.1 Pavo muticus
GCTGGAATGCGGCTTGTCTTTCATGTCACTCTTGCCACTGCTGAAACACACCATCACCTCACTGTGCTACGCCCACTGTTCGCTCACCATCACTGTTCAGCAAGCATCAGTGAATGTCAACAGGTGCCATTTGTTCCACATGGAGGAATAGGTGATATGCCTTAGCTTCAGATGCACTGCCATGTCAGACTGCCCCTCTACTGCCATCTGTCACGTGGCCACATCATGCAACAGAACATTGGCCAGAAGGTTCAATCTCTACTGCCGTCGCATCAACATTCACCTTTGATGTCATGGGCCAACATCATGAAACAGGAGGCATTACTTGTGGAGCAGCCTTCACAGATGACAGTGGAGGGCACAGAAAAATAGAGAACGACCTATGGCTCTTGAGGCAGAACATCTCATTTTATTTTGTATCAAACATGAAAACAAGATAGATTGATTGAATGATTGATTTTAATGGAGAAAGAATCGACTGTATGGAATTTTCTATTGAATGCTTACTAAAGTAAAATACCACTTTTTCTATCCAAAATATGACATTTCCTCCCCAAAATATCACTTTTCTCCCAAAGTATGACATTTTCTCCCCAAAATACCACCTTTCTTCCTAAAACCACCACCTTTCTTCCCAAAAATACCAGCATTCTCCCCAGAATACCACTTTTCTCCCCAAAATATAACTTTTCCCCTTAAAATATGGCATTTCCTCCAACAAATACCACTTTTCTCCCCAAAATATGACATTTCCTCCAAAAAATATCACTTTTCTACCCAAAATATAATATTTTCTCCCAAAGATACCTCTTTTCACCCCAAAAAGCACACTTCTCCACAAACTATGACAATTTCTCCCACAAAATACCTCTTTTTCTATACAAACTATGACATTTTCTCCCCAAAATACCACTGTTCTCCCCAAATTTAACATTTTCTCCCCAAATACGACATTTTCTCCCCAAATACGACATTTTCTCCCCCAAATACCAATTCTCTCCCCAAAATAAGATATTTCCCACTCCAAATAATGCTTTTCTCCCCAAAATAGGACATTTTCCCTTCAGAATACATCTTTTCTCCCAAAACAGGACATTTTCTCCCCAAAATATGAACTTTCTCCCCAAATATGACACTTGCTCCTAAAATATCACATTTTCTCCCTCGAAATACCACCTTTTTTCCCAATATACCACTTTTCCTCTGAAAATACCACCTCTCTCCCCAAAATACATTTGCTCCCCCAAAATACCAGTTTACTCTCACAAAATACCACTTTTCTCTCACAAAATACCTCTTTTCCCCTTCAAATATTACATTTTCTCCCCCAAAATACAGCTTATCTCTCCAAAATAGGACATTTGATCCCCAAAATACCACTTTTCTCCCCAAAATACAAGTTTTCCCCCAAAAAAACACTTCCCCCCCCCAAAATGACATTTTCTCCCCAATAAACAACCTTTCTGCAGAAAATATGACATTTCCAACCCAAAATACAGCTTTTATCCCCAAAATAGGAAATTTTCTCCCATGAACACCACTTTTCTCCCCAAAATAGAACCTTTTCTCTCCAAAATTCCAATTCTCTCCCCCAAAATACAACATTTTCTTCACCAAAATACGACATTTTCTCTGCAAAAATACCACTTTTCTCCCCACATTATGATCATCACCAGGGTCTTCTCCTGGTGGTCATGGGATGAAGGCTCATCGTCTTCCTCGCAAAGGCTCATAGTCTTCCTCGCTGTAAACTTCTGACCCTTCGGGAGGGGCAGCCCCCAAACCAGTTTCAGCTTGCCCTGTGGACATCTTATCACCTCCTTGCTGGACATCCTTGGTCTGTTCTCAAACTCTTATCTTTATGTCCTCCATCCCCTCATTTTCTTAGACCAAATGGCTACAATCACCATTCATCTAACAACCTCTACATACTTGCTTCTGGAAACTGTCTCTAACTATCTCTATCCCTAATCCCTGTGGGGCCCTTTTCTCATCCTTCACTAACCCAGTTTGTTTGGCATAGCTGTGCAGTGATCCTTAGCTGTTGCCTTGCCAGTATTTTGTTTCTGCAGGGTACCTTCCTTCACAGCCCCACAGGAAGAGTCTGCTCTGGCATGGGTCCCTCACTGGCCATAGGTCCTACCAGAAGACTTGATCCTCTATGGGCTCCTCTCCATGGGATGCTGCTCCTGCCAGGAGCTGCTCCTGTGTGGGTTCTCCATAGACAGCAGCTTCATTCAGGGCACAGCCGCCTACTCTGGCCTAGGGTCCCTCATAGGTCACAGTGCAGGTATCTGCTTGGCTGTGGCTCTTCAGGAGCTGCCAGGGGCAACCATGGTCTTCTGTACAGTTTGCAGGAGAAGCTCTACTCTGGCACCTGGAGCAACTTCTTCCTCTACTTCTTCACTGACCTTGGTGTCTGCAATGTTCTTTCACGTTTTTCCCCCTCCTCTCTCTCACAGCTTCTGCACAGCCTCAGAAATGACTTCGATTTACAACTCCAGACTTGGCAAGGGCAAATGGTAGCCTTGACAGAAAAACAAGTGCTCTGTTTTCAGTTCTGAAATAACCAGCGTAGGGATGTTTAAAACTGTCTACAGGAGCTGACAGTACCAACAAAGGTTCTCCATGTTAATGCCTGGATATTGTAATCTGGAGCTAGCAATGCGAGTGCTGACGTACAGGAAGGGCCCATTGAAAGAAAAATCTCCTGAATTCTGCCATCCTTGCTAAGTCCCACAGCTAAACATCGTGCAAAACAGCATCTTCTTGAAACTGAACATTTTTTGCTCGTTAATCTTTTACTTTTTCTTTCTGTACTGAAATATAATATTAGTAGTGAACATGCCAAAGAAGTTACCCAATACATTCCAATTGGACATAAATGCTCGCTTGTGTGATGAAGCAGTGCCTGGAAACTGACAGCTGCAACGACTGTCCTTATCCATGTTCGCTGGATTTTCTTCCTGGTAAATGGAGTCTGAGTATTTTTACCTATTATGGCACCTTGTGTTGAATGCTCATCTTCAATTTAGCATTAAAGACTGTTTTTCTGTTTCTATAAATGACCAGGTCACTCAAAAAATACAGCTGTTTCTCAAGCACAACTGCTCAACTCTATGGGTTAAGTGCTGAACTCTGACACCCTGGGACCTTTTTCCCCGAGGCCAACCCAATTTAATTCACAAAACCTTACATTAGGAGAAAAATAAATTAAAACAGTTTTGGTAAAACTGAGGGCTTTTAGTAACCTCCTTTCAGTAGCCAAGAATTAGCAAGGAAAACACCATTGCCCATTTTTTAACTGATGTTTATGCTAAAATGCCTCAGGTACGTACAATCCCAGACAAAAGCCTTTGGGGAATTTCAGCCTCAGGAAACATACTCTTCTGGGCAAAATGTGGTTTCCTGCAGTTGGTAGTTCTACTGCAGAATACTGGATGTTAATTTTGTTGATAAGAAAACATTTTTCCAATGAAAAATGACTTGTTAAACCACTTTCATGTCACTTTTTCAGTAACACTCTAAAGTAAACAAATCTAAGATGTTAAATAAAATAAAAACCCACTACACCTGCAGACATCAGCTTGAGGCTACCACTGTGGAAGTGCCCTGGAAAGCTGCAATGAGTGCCATAAAGTGCTCATATTCTTTGTGCCCTTTCTGCAATTTGAGAGCACCTGCTCAGCCATGTGGATCAGAAGCCTCACCGTGTCCCTTTCCTTTTTCTCCCCAGAGCTGAGCTGAGAGAGAGGAGTTGGACACTGAAACTGCACAGCCCTGGTTCTTTCCCAGAGCGACCTGTGGGTGCAGCCACTCTCCAGCTGAGCAAGGAGCGACACAGGGCAGTTAGTAACAAGCCTGATGGACTGAGCAGACTGACTCTTCCCTAAGGGACAGTGAGGAAGTTCTGCCTCATGCTTACACCAAGAACAGAGGGAAACTTGAAAGCTTATACCATTTCTCAGATGCTGTGGAGGAATGAAGCTGCTCTGTTAACACTTGAGGATGTGTCAAACACTAGGTCACATCCCTTAGTACCTGCTTAATTAAACTGAATCTCTACAGTGCACTGCCTGACACCCTCTTCTTCTTCAGCTGGTGCCAAGAGTGAGGCTGACCAGCTGCATCCCAAAAGCACTGCTGCTCCATAGATTTGGGAGAGAAAATGGTCATTGCTGTACTGTGAGCTGTGAGAGACCGAGGATGGATTTAGGATTAACCTGTTGCTGTCTGGTTACAACACTGAATGGTCAGTGAGGTTCATCCCCATCACTGTTCCATATGTCATAGGGCAAAGGAAAACCTCCACAAGAAGGATGTAGAGTTTTCAGGAGAGTACAAGAGTTCTGCAGGGGCATCCTGTACCCAGAATGGGCAGTGACTGGAGCCCCATAAATTGAAAGTTTGCCTAAAGTGGTGTCACGTGTAAGGATAGTGACAAACCAATAAGATATCCTTAGACAAACAAGGACTCTGCAGTTACTTTGGGATTCAGTGGGAGACCAGAATGCAGAAGGAAGGGAAGGTGGAGAGGAATTCATGTTACCCTCTAGGAAGGACTTTCATCTGCATCTAGAAAACAGGATGGAAACCTCTGGTGTTCTTGGAAATGTCCCCCTAGACTTTCTGAGCATCTGCCACTGTCATCTAACACAGTGAGTGAGATTAGCAGCAGTGATCTCAACCCAGCTGGCTCTGCTTCCCACACTGCGCAGCACAGATCGTGTGGAATCACTGCATGGGCCTGCTTGGTCTGCTACTAACACTGCCAGCTCAAGGCCCTGTGCAGATGCAGAGGGAACCAGGCAGCCTGATGCACTTCACACATACAAAGAGGCTCAGAAGAAAGGTGCCTCAGCCCTAAGATCAAACGCAGTTTTTGTTGCATCAGCAGTCAGAAAAAACCTCCCACAGAATTTCCAAAACATTTGTGCAAAGAAGCAAATACACGTGTGCACACAACACCGGTATCTCGTTCAAACTCACAGATGTGCACATACGGATGCAGCTGATCACACACAGACCAGCTCCAAGTGGCAGTAGCACCTTCACACACACTGCAGCTACAACAGTGGTCTGTGCATAGTCGTGAATACCCATCTTTGGGCACAGACACAGCCACAGCTTCTGGAGTGGTGGGCGTAGGCTCTGGGTCCCCTCACGTGCCCTGCCCAGGCTCTGGGCTGTTACCCGCTTGGCTCCCCCAACCCTGGGTGTCTCCGGAGCCTGCTGTCCTCCTCTTCCTCCTTTTTTAACGTGTGAACGTTCATTTCCATTCAGGCATCGGAGAGTCTGGAAGCCGCACAACCCTGGGCAGTAGCCTCCCAGTCGTGTGAAGAGAACAAAACGATACGTTGGTACTTTGTGAGTTACTGCAAGCAAATGTGGGAGTATCTATGAGCCCTGTTACAGTTATATATGAAATATTGAAATATATAACTTCAATATCTTTATTGATGACCTGGATGAGGGCATTGAGTGCACCCTCAGTAAGTTTGCAGATGACACCAAGTTGGCTGGAAGTGTCGATCTGCCTGGGGGTAGCGAGGCCCTACAGAGGGATCTGGACAGGCTGGATAGCTGGGCTGAAGCCAATGGGATGAGGTTTAATAAGACCAAATGTCGGGTCCTACACTTTGGCCACAGCAACCCCAAGCAACGCTACAGGCTTGGGGTGGAGTGGCTAGAAGACTGTGTAGAGGAAATGGACCTGGGGGTGTTGGTTGACGCTTGGCTGAACATGAGCCAGCAGTGTGCCTGGGTGGCCAAGAAGGCCAATGGCATCCTGGCTTGTATCAGAAGTAGTGTGACCAGCAGGAGCAGGGAAGTAATTGTCCCCCTGTACTCAGCTCTGGTTAGGCCGCACCTTGAGTACTGTGTCCAGTTCTGGGCCCCTCACTGCAAGAAAGACATTGAGGCCCTGGAACGTGTTCAAAGAAGGGCAACGAAGTTGGTGAGGGGTCTGGAGCACAGGCCTTATGAGGAGCGGCTGAGGGAGCTGGGATTGTTCAGTGTGGAGAAGAGGAGGCTCAGGGGAGACCTTATTGCTCTCTATAACTACCTGAAGGGAGGTTGTAGTGAGCTGGGGGTCGGCCTCTTCTCTCGTGCAACTGGTGATAGGACTAGAGGGAATGGTTTCAAGCTGTGCCAGGGAAGATTCAGGCTGAATATTAGGAAATACTACTTCTCTGAAAGAGTGGTCAGGCACTGGAATGGGCTGCCCAGGGAGGTGGTGGAGTCACCGACCCTGGAGGTGTTCAAGGAACGTTTGGATGCTGTGATGAGGGATATGGTTTAGCGAGAACCATTGGTGATAGGTGGATGGTTGGACTAGATGATCTTATAGGTCCTTTCCAACCTTAGTGATTCTGTGATTCTGTGATTCTGTGAAAGGAAAATTTGTGTCACAGGATCCAGAGTGGTTGAGATTGGAAGGAATCTCTAGATCAAAGTGGCCCAAGCCATGCTCCATCGGGGCCCCTTAGAGATGGTTGCCCAGCACTGTGTCCAGAGGGCTTTCTGAGTGCTCCGAGGATGGAGACTCTGCAACCTCTTTGGTCAGTCTGTGCCAGTGTTCAGGTAACACTCACAGTATGAAAGCATTTCCAAATGCTCCTAAGGCAGAACCTCCTGTGTTGTCATTCGCACAAACATTTTCACAGACACTGGAATCTGATATAAACATCTGATATAGTGATATGTTGAACAGAACAATCTGTTCATATCCCCTTGTTCATTCATAGAATAATATCAACCTAAGCAGATTTCTCTGCTTTGCACTGAGAATCTCAAAACGCATCTTCTGTGAGGGGCTCTGTAAGATACTGTTTCTTAGAGGGATGTACAAACCTGCCCAAAAAAATCTCATCCCACCCGGTCATCTTTTATGGCTTAGGTCGCTGTTTTGTGATTTTGGCAGTGCCTTTTGGGCTAATAGCTTATATTCCAGCTCAGTGCAGACTGACTCAGGTGCAGTCATGCTTCTGACTTCATCCTCTTGTGTGGCTGTAACTCTGAAGGTTACATTAACTTGCTAGAAAAGCTGTCAGATAAAAGGTGTCTGGAAGCACTGTAGACTGGTTTTGGCCCAAGTGTCTCCAAGGTGATAACTGAGGAAGTTTCCAAAGGCTTGAACACAAGCACCGGTTTGTTTTGTGGACTTGTGTGTCTTGGAAGGAGTGGGGAGTTCTCTGGGTCTACCTCTCTGGTACTCAGACATCACAATGGATCTGTCACACTTGGGTGTATTCGTAGTAGTTCTGTGAGGATTTTGTCCATCAGAAGGAGAAAAGAGTGGAACTGTTTAAAAGCTGATGCAAAGAATAATTCAATTCATTAAGTCAATTAGGATGCCAATATTTTATGAAGGTGCAGTAAGAAACTAAAGCACTGGCTCTTTATTGTCTATCCAACAGTATGTTAGCATCCACAACATAAATCACGATGTGGGGAAAAATAACAGTCAGTCAATGGATGAATGTCCAATGAACAAGACGTTCAAAAAATGACATTTCTGCTTTACTACACATCATTATCCTCTCACCCTGATGACGTTACCTTTTATATCTACCTGTATTATCCCCAGCCTTTATTAATAAGTCGATGGAATTCAGCCCAGAAGCTTTCAAACAGTTCAGTGAATAATAATTTGTGGTATAAAATAATGAAACTCTTCTACAATAACACTTACCTGAAGGTTTTATGAACTGAAGAGTAAAGAAGGGCCTATGACAAAAATAAAAAATAACAAAATAAAAAAAAATGCATAGCATGTACACAGTTACAAGAAAAATTTAGCAAGGGTGAAGATACTTTGAAGGCTAACTTTCTTAAATCCTAAATTAAGACAGTCATTAGAAAAAAAAAGAATATAAAAGAGTGTGATTTTAAAAGTCTCACTCATATTTAGTTCTGAAAAAATATGTAACATCTTCTATAGCACTGTAAGTTTACACTATGTAACTAATAGGTCAGTGTGGCTAAGATTAGTTATTTGCCATTTTGTCATGATGATTATTTGATCGTTAAATAGGTAAAACTACTCACTGAAGTCTGAGGAAAGCAAGCATTTTTGTCTAATGTAAATATAAATCAAAAGCCATTCAATAGCTGGATTACATTCAGTTCAAGACATGCACCACATAAAGAAATGAAGAGTTTTGTGTACATTACACAGAAATGTACAGGTTATGACAAGTCATTTATTCTTACTATATTTACTCAAGCATGGAACATGGCGTGCAGGAGAAATGGTTTTGTCAGCAACAGAAAATGTGGAATTGAAGTAGCCTACAATTACAAAGTTGGAGGTAAGAACACAAAAACAGTTCTGTTCTCTGACCTTCACCAGTAGAGATTGCTGTAACTTTGCCTTAAGGTAGGCAGTCGGTTCAAAATTGGTTATTTTCCGTGAAAATGCTAACAGTCGTGGGTGTTCTACTTTGTCATGATAATGTCTGTCCCTGTTCTGAAACTGGATGACAGAATGATAGGATGGCTTGGGTTGGAAGGGACCCCAAGGATCACCAAGTTCCAACCCCCCTGCCACAGGCAGGGCCACCAACCTCCAGACCTGGCACTAGACCAGGTTGCCCAGGACCCTATCCAAGATGGTCTTCAACACCTCCAGGGATGGAGTATCCACAACCTCTCTGGGCAGCCTGTTCCAGAACCTTCACCACTCTACCTGTAAAGAAGTTCCCCCTGACATCCAATCATAACTTTGCCTCCGTGAGCTTAATAACATTGCCACTACTCCTGTCAGCTTGTTTAGCTTGGAGAAGAGAAGGCTCCGGGGAGACCTCACTGTGGCCTTCCAATACTTGAAGGGAGCGTATAAACAGGAGGGGGAACGGCTGCTTACAAGATTGGATAGTGATAGGTCAAGGCGGAATGGTTTTAAACTGAGACAGGGGAGATTTAGGTTAGATAATAAGAGGAAGTTATCACCACTCAGAGGGTGGTGACGCCCTGGAACAGGTTGCCCAAGGAGGTTGTGCATGCCCCGTTCCTGGATGCATTCAAGGCCAGGCTGAATGTGGCTCTGGGCAGCCTGGTCTGGTGGTTGGCAAACCAGCACATAGCAGGGAGGTTGAAACTCGATGATCTTCGAGGTTCTTTTCTATGATTCTATGATTCTATGATTCTATGATTCTATGATTCTATATCTAGGGATGCTCCGACCCAAGTGCAACATCGTGTACTTGGCTTATTGAACCCCATCAGGTTCTCGTGGGCCCACTTTCCAAGCCCACCCAGGTCCTTCTGGATGGAGCCTTCCTCCTATTGTGTTGACTGCATCACTCAGCTAAGCATCATCAGCAAACTTGCTGAGGGTACTCTCAATCCCACAGCCTAAATTGTTGATAAAGATGACAAAGAGCACCGGTACCCAGATGGACCTCTGGGGGACACCGCTGGTGACCGGCATCCACCTGGATGTAGAGCCACTGACAACAGCCCACTGGCTTCCACCAGCCAGCCAATCCTCTATCCACTCAACAGTCCGCTCTTCAAATCCATCTCTCTCCAATTTAGAGATGAGGATATGGTGCGGGACCATGTCAAAGGCATCACACAAGCCCCAGTGGATGACATCAGTTGCCTCTCCTTGGACCACCAGTGCCGTCATTCCCATTGTAGAAGGCCACCAGATGGGTCAGGCACGATCTGCCCTTGGTGAAGCCGTGCTGGCTGTCTTGTATCACCTCCTCATCTCGCATGTGTCTAAGCATCTCTTCCAGGAGCATCCACTCCAAGATCTCCCTGGTCTCAGAGCTGTGCCTGGAGATCATCTGCCTCCCCCCCCCCAGATTCCCCTAATTTCCCCTGTTTTGGATTTCCCCTCCAGCTGTGTTCCCTGTGGAAAGGCAAATGGTTTCTCACAGTACAGCTGTTCCAGTCAAGCTTAATGTGGCCTTCAGACTGCCACCTCAAATCTTTGTCTCAATGCTGTCAGTACAAGTGGTAGGATGATTTCCTCTGTTTCAGAGAGACAACATAAATGTTCCCCTTCTGGACAGCAGTGTAACAGCTGGTTTGAAACTCCCTAGCTACAGTTACAAGCGCATCCACCTTTGCAGAACTCCTGGCCATACAGTTCCCAGCTGCAGGCAGGAGTGCTCCCGAGCCCTCTGGGGAAAGGAGAGGCCTTCCAGATGCCCTCGTATTCCCCATGCCCCTGCCTGCTCCTTGCCCCCACGGATCTCCCCTGTGGCTCTACCACGGTATTTCTGTTGCCGGAAGGGAGCTATGGGGTACGAGGTGACACACGACTTCTGCACAGGAAACGTGCATGGCCAGCAGAGGTGACTGTCATCCTGGGAACCCGCCCTTGGAGAGCATGGGCCTACCGGGCCTTGGGAACAGCTCTTGTTGCCGCCCAAATTCCTCTCTCAAAGCACAGCTCCAGCTTCCACACGTTAGTTTATGGCGACAGACGCGACACCAGCAGACTGACTGGAAACAACGCCAATTTATTTTTATTGGAAGTACTGCGTCCAGGCCTGGGGCCCCCAGAACAAGAAAGACGCAGACTTCTTGGATCAAGTCCAGAGGAGGGCCACTAAGATGATCAGAGGGCTGGAGCACCTCTCCTATGAAGAAAGGTGGAAGGAACTGGGCTTGTTTAGTTTGGTGAGGAGAAGGCTCCGGGGAGACCTCATTGCGGCCTTCCAATTCTTGAAGGGAGGATATAAACTGGAGGGGGAATGGCTGTTTACAAGGCTGGATACTGACAGGGCAAGGGGGAATGGTTTTAAACTGTGAAAGGGGGGGAGAACTTGGTTAGATATTAGGAGGAGTTCTTCACACGGAGGGTGGTGACGCGCTGGAACAGCTTGCCGAGAGGTGGTGGATGCCCCATCCCTGGAGGCATTCAAGACCGGGCTGGATGTGGCTCTGGGCAGCCTGGTCTAGTGTTTGGCAACCCTGCACATAGCAGGGGGGTTGAAACTAGATGATCTTCAAGGTCCTTTTCAACCCAGGCCATTCTACGAGTCTTTGATTCTATGATCTTCCATTCACAGGTGGAAATCTGGACAGCTTCCCAGCCCCCTTGCCGAGAGCTCCACTGCGGTCACCACCGTTGCCTGCACCTGCCCGTCTGGAGCGGTACGAACATCGAGCACTAGGGAGGTGAAAAGAACAGTGCACGGAGCGTCACGGGCTGAGCGCAGGCAAGTACTGCAGGCTGGGCTCCAGCCCGGCTCTCAGGATCTGCTGCCTATGGAGCTTACCAGGGGAGCTGCCGCTTCAGCTCCAGCTTCTGCCGGTTTCTTTCCGCTGTGTCGGCAAAAGCCTCTTGCTGATGGAGGTGTGGCTCCAACCTTTGGAGCACCTGAGCCGCTCGCGGGGAAAGGAGGCTGCAACAGGAGGAGAAAGTCATCCCTCAGGCTCTGCTGAGCCCCCTCTGCCTCTCCCCTCCCCCAGCACCGCACCCCCGTGCTGCCGCGTGTCCCCACCCTTGCACCCCGCCAGCACTTTTTGGCCCGGGCCGTGCCTGTCCCCGAGCTGCAGGGTCACAGCTGCCCAAGTGCCTCAGGCAGCCAACAGAGCCCGCACACACTTACTCAGCATGCAGTGCCAGCTTGGTCGCTGTTCCCATTTTACTTCCCGGCAGAGGATCCACTTCCTTCCTCCACCTCCTCCCCACTTGCTGTCCCCTGGGCTGGGCTGGAGGACGCGGAGCCCACACGCTTGCCCTGGCGAACTGCTGCCGAAGAGGAGACAGTGTCAGCAAACCGGCTGGGGGCACGCGGCTGTTTCTCAGAGGCCCTCCGTCAAGGGCCCTGAAGCAGGCCCTGGAAAGCAGGAGACTCGGCCCTGGCAGCCCACGGCTGCCCGCCGCCCTTCTCCCTGCGGGGCTGGTGCCAAGCTCTCCTTCCAGGGAGGAGCAAGCCAGCCCCTGCCATGCCGCTCAGCACCCGTCCTGCTCCCACCCCCTGAGCCCTGCTGAGCTCGCACCCTGGCTCAGAGGATGGCGGCTGTTGTCAGCAGGGTCGATCCCTGACGGTACCTGGGGGGGATGCTGATCTTCCCCTGCACTCCAGCCTTCCCATGCCACCCTTTCTGCCCGTGCTTGTTCTACTTGTTGCTGGTACACGGGCCACGTGCGGTCCGCTTCATTCCATGATGCAGACACTTCCCGGAGCTCCTGCAGACACACAGCAGCATACAGGATCAGCCTCAGCCCCTGGGGCCTTCCTTCAGCTCCACGCTCCTGCTCCTTGCCTCTGCCGGCCTGTCAGCACTGCTTTGCCCCTGAAGGACCAGGGGCCCCAAAGCCAGGCCAGGATCCGCAACTTGTGGCAAACACGGCTCAGAGGTCGTATTTCACTCTCACAGCCCCTCTCAAAATCAGTGTGCTGTGGCAGGTGGCAGGCCAGGAGGCGAGAAGAGACAGGGAAGGCGTGCAGCACCCTCTATCTACCAAAGAGGAGCCGAACTAGCTGATCTGAACGGTCCCTTCCAACCCAAACATTTCTATGATTCTATGATTCTATCATTTGTGCAGTCTCAAGCAGCACAGTCCCAGCAGCAAGGCACAGCCGGTACCTGCAGCACTCTCGTAGAGTCCTCTGTCGCAGGGAGTGCAGTGCTGGTCTGGGCAGGAGTAGATGTTTCCTTCTGTCCTGCTTTCTCCGACCTGCGGGAGCTGCCTGCACAAGGCGGGAGCACGCTGCAAACAGACACAAGAGGAGTCTGCAGGAGCCCGGGGCACCTTGGTCTCCCCCCGTGCTCCCACAACCGTAAAGATGGGCTCCGGTGCAATGTTGGAGAGACCCCTGAAGGGTGAGGAGCTTCTGCGATCAATAGGGATCAGCATTCAGCTCCACCAGGGATCGGGGACCAGGGTGGAACATGAAGCTGGTGTGTCTGCCTCTGGCAATCACGCTGCGCGCTTGCCATCCCTGGAGAGAACGGCCCCCACTGGGACACACGTGTGTCAGGAGCCTTTCTGAGAGCCGAGAGCTGGCAGCTCCAAAGGGGAGGCCACTCCTACACGAGCACACGCATCTCCTTCTTCTTTTCGCCCAAGGCTCTCACCTGGCAGAAGGCTTCTTCGCCACATCTTGCTGCCTTGAGCCTGGCTCGCATTGCAGCAGCATGGAGGGGCGAAATGTCTTCCGGCTCTGCAGCAGCCTGCCGGCAGGGCCCCCTGAAACTAAGAAAGGAAGAAGCTCTTCAGAGCAGCCCCACGGGCACGGTATGTGAACCTGGATCTGGTCACCCGGCACGGGACAGGGCCCACCTCCCTACAGCTGGGACCCGTTCCCTCACCTCTACTCATCTTCCGCTCTGCTTCAGCTTTGCTTTCTGCGGCGGCCTCTGCTCTGCTCTTTTTCACAGTGAGCTGAAACCTGGAAACAAAGAGTGACAACCCTTGACGAAGGATGACCTCCTACCCACGCAGCTTGTCGTGGGGTACACATTTATGTATGTGTTATGCAAAGCATGGCACCCTTTTCCTTCCTGTCCATGCCAAACCAGCACACGTAGCCCAAATTCCTCCCCGCGTCCAGTCAGTTCTCTCTGATGGGAATCGGGACAGGTTGGGCACCAGTAGCACAGCCGTGATTCCCCATCGCTCCGGGAGAGGACACACACAGCCAAAAGGCAGCAGTAGTGAACCAGGAGCCAGACATTCCAGGATTTCTCCCCAACTGGATGCTGAGCATGGAGACCCAGCAGGGCACGTCCCAAAGGAGGAGGTGGCAAGGAAGCCTGTCTCCTGGCCAGCTAAGTGCTGCAGAGGAAAAGCACTCACCTCGGCAACACCTGGATCCCGTGGGCGGTGGTCTCTAGCCTGAAGTCAGCAGAATGTTCCGGCCAAATTCTCTGCAAAGGGACACAGACCTGCTGGAAGCTTGCCAAGGCCGTTTTTTCATGCCTCTTCTTGGCAGGAAGCAAGCCTGGCTCCCATGCCAAGAGAAAGCCGCTCTCCACCAAAGCCTCTTCAGTGAACATCAGAGCTTTGTGCTGCTCCGAAGGAGCTGGATGGCAAAATAGTGAGGCCGTGCAAGAGCACTGCCAGGCTTTCTGCAGGGGCAGAGGTCCAGGAAATCTCTTTGCCAGTGGAGAAAGCCGTGGGGGCAAGCATGGGGAAAGGCATTTGAGTGGCCTGCCACATCCAGGCTGGCCAGCGGTGATCTGATGGCGCACCCTCAAAACCTCCTCAACTTACACTGTGGAGCAGTGCAATGACGCTGGCATTACTCTCCAGTGTTGCAATGCAGCTGTGCAAGAACCTCATGCAGAGGAAGTCGTCTTCGCATGTCATAACGCCGATGTTCTTGAAGGCGAATAAGACGTGCGCCTTCTTCTTCAGGAGGTGACAGTACAAGAGGACGGTCTCTTGCACGCAGCGCTGCACCTCGTGCAGCGGGACGGCGGAGGCTCGCGAGAGCTGCCGGTAGTTCAGCGGCTCAATCTTGACATCGTCTGCAAGGAGAAGGCACATCTTCAGTGCCACAGCAAGCCGCATTCCCATGCAACATTCATAACCAAATCCCATAGAAAAGGTCCTTTAGAGAAACAGCTCTCGGGCTGTGGTTCCTTTTGGAGGAACTCACGCTGCACCCCGAGCTTTGCAGACAATTCTCTGCTGCTCCCAGCCGTTTCCAAAGAGCAGGGAGAACACACCCGGCCGGACGTGGGGCGGGAAGGGGAAGGTGGCTGCTGCCTTCTCACCAGGGATGATGTCAGTGGGAGACTGGAGGTCCTGCAGCCACAGCACCCCGAGGTCCAGCTGGAAGACAGGTCTTCGAACCGAAACCGCCACTTCTTTGCTGTGGAATTGCTCTTGGATCCCAGCAAAGATCCCGAGTCCCGGAACCCGGACTCCCTGCACAGGGAAAAGACAGAAAGGCTGACGAGTGTGTACTTCAGGGGCGGCAAAATCGATGAACATCAAGAGCATGGGGTCACTGCTCTCCGCCCTCCCCACTCCTGACGGACAGCGGGCGAGATGGGGCTCTCTGGAAAGCTTTGGAAAACATCTGTGGTCCCTGCTATACAGTCACCTCCGCACAGTACTTCCCAACAACCCTTGGCTGGAGAAGAGCCCGGGCGTTTACAGCACAGGGGTTAAGCCTGGGACTGATTCCCAAGGATTATCCTTGGCACAGGGCCAGAAAAAATCCCCCATTTCTCCCTTTGCTCTCCCCATTCTGACCACAGGGCAGAGTGAAGCCCCTGCGTGTGCCAAATGTCTGCTCAGGGCAGCTCTGGCCTTGGTTTCCCTCCCGGTCGGCACACAAGCTGCTCTGGGGACCCGGCTTGGGCTCAGTGTGCTGCCGTGGTGCTCAGGGAGGGATTGCTCTGCGGGGCCCACGCTCTCGGCAGGACTGAACCCCTCTCCAGGGTGAGGGCCACCAGGACACCAGCCCACCTTGTCCAGCTTCATCTGTTCTAGGATGTAATCAGACACAGCATCCCAGACCGCCTCAATCTCTGCAAAGGAAAGAAAAGACATGTCAGGCTCCAGGCCAGCCTCTTCAAAACCTCTTGGCAAGCTCCTCACACAGACAATGTGCAACCTCACAGGCACACGCAGACACCCCAGAAAAACACCACCATGACTACGGAGCTGGGCTTTGCTCCGATTTCAGCCTTATTCCGGGCCCCGAGGGGAAACGGGGACATAGGAAGCCTCTGGGACAGGGGATGTCTTTCCTCCCAGAGCTGGAACCTACGGAAACACCATCTCCCAGGGAAACCTGGCCTTGGACTGCCCTATCACAGGGCAGAGACCGTGCCTAAAGGAACCTGGGAGCTCTGGGCAGCTCTACTCTCGGGACCTGGCTGCCACATCGTCCCCAGAGCCTAGCGGGACCCTTGGGCGGGGCTCTCGCAGCAGCCCCCAGCCATGTCCAGCCAACCGCAGAGAGCAGGAGCTGCAGCTTTTGACAGCTAACAGCCCCGTGCGATGCCTTGGGAAGGGGGTCCGGAAAGCCTTACCTTTGGCGGAGAGATGCAGGAGCGTTGGGAACGTGTAGACCAGCTCTGAGCTGATGGTCACAGTCCAGCAGCCTTCCATGTCGCTTGCCGACAGCCCTCAGCTCAGAACTAAGGATGCCCTCTCTGGCTCCTCAACCAACAACCAACAAGTCTCTGCAAAGTGCCCCTGCTCCTCCACACGTCAGCGAGGGTCGCCCAGTGCAGCCTTGCTGCCCCTGACCCGACTCCTGGCCACAGAAGGACAGAGCCCCTGAGCAGTGCTCCAGCAGCGCCCAGGCCTCGCAGGGAAGTGCCCGCACTGCCGCTGTCCCAGGGAAGATATCCTTGTGATGCAGCGCATAGCATTGTGACATCAGCCCGTGTCACTCGGAGCTCTGTTAGGTCACCAGCATGGAGAGGGGATCTCCTCTTCCAGGCGTGCCCAGCCCGCATCCCGGCCCAGCCTGCCCCGCAGCCGCCCCCTGCCATCATGGCAGCGGCTCTGCCCCGCCGAGCGGCCCGGCCTGGCCCCAGGCACGCACCCATTGCTCACAACAACCAAACATCGGTGTGCGGTGGGCACTGAGCTGAAACCAGGACACACACGAGTATTCTGGAGAGTTCTTCCATAGCGAACCAGTTAACTTACTGAATTATTTTATAAAAGAATGCAAGCCTAACTTTAATGATTTAGTAAGAAAAGCTTCACGTCTGCTTAATAAACAAAAACCCGTGTGTTCACAGGCACACACACACCTCGCGAGGCTGAAATATTGTTATCGACAATCACTGTGGTTTACTCGGCAAATGGCACAAGAACTTGTCACGTGTCATACAGGCGGAATTCAGCTCAACAGAGGCTGGGCGGCGGGCGCGAGAGGCAGTCAGCCCTGCACCGTGCCTGCCGTGCATCACACTGCACCCTTTCTGCTGGAGCCCACACGAATGTTGGTCAGTGCTGACTCTCCCATAACCCATGTGTTATATCGCGGTATCTGCAGGCAGACGAGATGCCAGCAGGCACTGTGGAGGCAGTGGGGATGCGACAGACACTGGGAAGGGAGGCTGTAGAAGGACTCCTGTCATCCTCGGGCATACGTGGGCACACCTGGTGCCTTTGGAAATGCCCTGTTGCCATTCGAGCAGGGTTTCTAAGTTACAGAAACCCTTTTCTACCAAGGGCGAGTTGTAGGCGCTTCAGTGCAAAGAAACCTCACGCACACACATCAGAAAAATAAAAATGTCAAGGGGAAGCTTTGCCACTTAGAAGGGGGTGAGGTGCTGGCACAGGCTGCCCAGAGACGCTGTGCATGCCCCGTCCGTAGGGGTTCATGTTCAGGCTGGATGGCACCCTGGGCAACCTGACCTAGAGCCTGATCTTGCTGTTGGCCGCAGCAGGGGGTTGGAACTAGGTGATCTTTGAGGCCCCATGTACTGAAAGGCAGCCACATGGTCTCTCCAGAGCCTTCTGTTCTCTGGGCTCAACGAGCCTAAATCTCTCAGTCTCTCTGCAAAGGAGGTGTTCCTGATGCTGGCCTTTCAAGTCACGTTCCTGATGTCCAAGTTACGTGCCCATCACGTGCTAATGTTGTTGTGCCAATCGATGGGGTCAACAGAAAGGACAAAGACACCAACGCAAGGGATAGGCTCATTTTACTGCCTATTACAAAATAATACTAAAAATAAAGCAGTGTCTATCGCCAAAAGATAAAGCTTTACAGTAAAGGAAATAAGCAAGGCAGTGGGCCTAATCATTGCTGCATATGCATGTGCATTGCTGCATAATATGGCAACCAATGCAGAAGGAGAAAAACATGTATTTGAAATAAACAGAGAAAGACAAGCTCATTGTCAGTGATGTGTCATTTTGCTGTTGTTGCATGCCTTCTGGCATTCTGCCTTTTCTATTATCTGTTTGTAGTATCGGCTTTTTGGATCAAAGCCATTTTCTCTACACATAGAGTTATATGAACAATAGTGTAGAGCCTTTGGTTTCTCAGCACTGGCCTTTGTGAAGGGATAAATGGCTTCTGCCCTGCTGCAAAAAGGAACTACTAATACCAAGATGCATTTGTTGTTTTGAGCTGTCGTGGGCTGAGGTCTTGCAAAGTCCATCTGCAGTCATTCCCATGGGCCTTCAGTACACTGGTGCTGGTCTGAGGCTTTTACTCCAGCATTGGTCATGGCACAAGCACGACAGTTCTTACACCAGCAGTCAACTGTCTTCCTCATGTTATGTCACTAATCAACGTCCTTCACTCTGCTTAGACTGTTTGTTTTTGCTCATGGGTTAAATGGATTAGACAGCTTTTAGTAAATTTAGGCACAGTCCAATACTGTTTGCCTTCTGCCACTATAGCACAATAAATTCTACTTTCCCTTACTCAGAGGATTGGCCTGATGGGTCTTTTCACACTGTTCCCTTTAACTTCCCTAGCTGAAAGGAGACATTCTCCCAAAACAATGGATTCTACCACGGCCACTTGGCATGACTTGCACTCAAGTCTTTCAGTCTGAGTTTGCTACAGATAATCCAGGATGTTTCACGGACATCTGGATATCTACTAAGAATCAGGAAGAGTTTCTTGGATTCCCAGTGGTGACTTCAGCTGGGGATCCACTGTCTTCTTGTAGAGGAGAGGATTTAGTGTGCTGGGCTGGGCTGCAGCTACAGGAACAAAGACAACTGTGAGCAATTTAGATCCGTTGGGGCCTTCCTTCTAGGCTCCATCTGCAGTTCCCAAAGGGCTCTGGTCTCCTGCAGGTTCTCTCTGACAGCTGTTAGTCCCAGGCAGGTACCTCAGGAACATCAGGGCCTCTGGAGATGGCACTGGCTGCTTGTGCTCACACAGTGGAGCTCTGCTTGAAAGCGTGAAGTCATCTTCAGTGCTTTTCAAACACTCAGCACCTCCTCATCAGCTGCAATGATTTAATCCTGTCANAGATCCGTTGGGGCCTTCCTTCTAGGCTCCATCTGCAGTTCCCAAAGGGCTCTGGTCTCCTGCAGGTTCTCTCTGACAGCTGTTAGTCCCAGGCAGGTACCTCAGGAACATCAGGGCCTCTGGAGATGGCACTGGCTGCTTGTGCTCACACAGTGGAGCTCTGCTTGAAAGCGTGAAGTCATCTTCAGTGCTTTTCAAACACTCAGCACCTCCTCATCAGCTGCAATGATTTAATCCTGTCAATAAAATACCCACACAATAAGTGGAATTTCTATCATGAGAAAACATGACTTTTCAGGACTTTTCATATTCACTGTATGGAAAGAAATACTGATCGTCCACTGTTCTTGCATTGACAACACTCTCATTCTGTGCATGTAACTGCCCTCATTTAACAGGTACTTCCACCTGTCCTGATTAGGCTGACCATGTTGGAAGTCACCTTTCCAGCTGCCCGTCTCAACCTTTGCACTTTCTATTGTTATCCCAATTTCTCCTCCCCTTAATCTATTATAGCCCTTTTAATCAGTGCAGTTCTTGCTTTAAATTTCAGGGAGCTAATGCTTGTCTGTCCTTAGCAGTTTGTCTCACTGTGTCCTTAGCCAGCTTATTGTTTAATTAATATGCCTTTCATATCAACATTTATCATTTCCTATCTATGTATGTGAAATATTTCTTGTACAGTTATCTTTTGGGAAGTATGCCTCACTGGACGCATAGAGCTGAGGAGTGTGTTCTATTTCTTGGTAACCTGTGTTATGCTTTACTGTTGTTTGTTTAAATGTAAGAAAAACCCTTCTGCATCTGTGTTCTCTGAGGAGAGCAGGTGGGAGCTGCTGCAAAGGATCTCCAACATTCAGTGCAGACTTCAGCAGAGAAGTCTGATGCAAGGAAAAGCAATGCAAGTGCCAGGTGGTATTTGAGCAGACAAGTCAGGGCTGGGGAGGTGGGCAGTCAGGTTGTCCATGCAGTGTCAGACGTTAAGCAACTGCCTTTCCTGCCAATGCAGATCTCCTTAAGGGACACCCTGGGTCCACATCAATTGGAGAACAATGTTCCAGAGCCAATAAAAGAACATTATGGAACAGACACAGCTCACTGTAACTTTCTGCACTTTAGAAAGATCCATGCTACTTCTGTGAATGTAAGGAACTGAGAGGAGAATGAAGGAATCATTGAGGTTGGAAAAGACCGCTAAGCTCATCCAGTCTAACCATCCACCTGCCACCAACACTGCCCAACAAACCCTGTCCTGAAGGACCACAGCTACCCTCTCCTTACGCACCTCCAGGGACAGTGACTCCACCACTTCCCTGGGCAGCCTGTGCCAATGCCTCGCCATCCTTTCTGAGGAGAAACTTTTCTTAATATCCATTCTGAACCTCCCATGGTGCAATTTGAGGCCATTCCCTGTAGTCCTATCGCTATTTACCTGGGAGAAGAGGTCCCATCTCACTATAACCTCCCTCCAGGTAGCTGTAGGGAGCAATAAGGTCTCCCCTGAGCCTCCTCTTCTCCGGACTGAACCATTCCAGCTCCCTCAGCCACTCCCCCTAAGACTTGTGCTCCAGACCCCTCACAGCTTTGTTGCCCCTCTCTGGACACACTCCAGAGCCTCCATGTCTTCTTGTAGGGAGCGGCACATTAGCAAATCACAGGGTCGATCACCTCCCCGCTCCTGACTGCACCATTTCAGGCTGCCATTGGGCTCCTTGGCCACTGGAGGGCACTGCCGGCTGTCACCAACACCCCCACACCCTTTTCCTCCGTGCAGCTTTACAGCCGCTCTGCTCCAAGCCTGTAGCGATGATGCATGGGGTTTCTGTAGCCGAAAAGCAGCACTCAGCTCTTGATGTTGTTAAAGCTCATGCAGTTGCAGTCAGCCCAGTGATTCAGCCTATCTCAATCCCTCTGTAGGACTTTCCTACCCCCAGGAAGATTGACACTTCCTCCCAACTTGGTGTCATCCCCAAATTTACTGAGGGTGCACCCAATTCCCTCATCCAAATCATCAATAAATACATTGAACAGGAGAGGCTGCAGTACCGGTCCCTGAGGAACGCCTCTCAGAACCAGACTCCATCTGGATCTCCTGACAGTTTTTCACTCAGCAAAGGGCGTGCCCATGCCAGCCATGGACTGCCAGCTTCTCCAGGAGAATACTGTGGGAGGCAGTGTCAGAGGCTTTGCTACACTCTGGGTAGGTTACACCCACAATCTTTCATCCACCAGGTAGGTATGTTGTCATAGGAGGATGTCAGGTTGATCCTTCTTGTAGATGGGCACCACATTAGCAAGTATTCGGTCACCTGGGACCTCCCTGATTGATTAAGACTGCTAAGATGCCACATCCACCAACTCCCTCAGTACCCTCAGGTGGATCCAATCCAATCCCATGGATGTGTGACAGCCCAGGTGGAGCAGCAGGTCACGTACTGTTTTATTCTGAATTGTGGAGGGTTTATTCTGTTCCCACCCTGTCTTCAAGTTCAGGGGGCTGAGTACCCTGAGGATAACCGGTCTGACTATTAAAGACAGATGTAAAAAAGGCATTGAGAACCTCAGACTTTTCCTCATCCTTCCCCCTTGCACTGTGGGTGGGATCCATCCTGTGTGATCACTGCCAGCCACATGCACTTGTGTTGGGGTGCCTTGGCATGTTTATAGATATATTTATTTGGGTCCTAAATTGACCAATTGAACTGAGCCTATGATTCAGAGAATCATAGACTGGTTTAGGTTGGAGGGATATTAAAGATCATATAGCTCCAACCCCTCTGCCACGGGGAGGGTTGTCACCCAGTAGATCAGGTTGCCTAGAGCCACATCCACCCTGGCCCTGAATGCCTCAAAGGATGGGGCCAAAACCTTTCTGGGGAACCTCTTCCTGTGCTTCACTGCCCCCATAGTGAAGAATTTATTTGATCACCAACAGAGATATTAAAAACAGCAATCCCAAGATGGAACCCTGAGGGATACCACTTATCGTTAGCCTCCACCTGGACACAGAGCTGCTGACCACAACCCTCAGGCTGTAATCATATAGTCAACTACTTATCCACTTTTCAAATCCACGTATTTCCAAATTAGAGATAAGGATGTGGAGTGAGACCATACCAAAGGCCTTGCACAAGTCCAAGTAGATGACTTCAGTCAGCTCTCCCTTGACTACCAGTGCTGTCATTCCATCATAGAAGGCCACCAGATTGGTCAGGCACAATTTGCCCTTGGTGAATCCATGCTGGCTGTCTAGGATCTTCTCCTTGTCTTGTATGTGCCTTAAGATAGCTCCCAGGAGGATTTGTTCCATGATATTCCTGGGTACAGGGGTGATCTCACAGGCCTGTCATTTCCTGAGTCTTTGTTTCCACCCGTCTTAAAAATGGGACTCTTTTTCCCTTTTTTTCCAGCCACTGAGGACTTCACCTGACAGTCATAACATTTCAGTTATGATGGAGACTGTCTTGACAACTACATCAGTGAGTTCCTGGGATGTATATCAGACCTTATAGTCTTGTACACATTCAGTCTCCTCAGCTGGTCTCAAATTTGCTCTTTGCTTACCTTACAGTGGGAGGGATTTTGTTCCCTCAGCACCCTCACTTAGAAGTTAAGGGACTTGAGAGAGATGGGAAGCCTGACAGCCAGTGAAGGCTGAGGCAAAGAACTCGTGGAGCCCCTCAACCTCCTCAATATCTGTTGTTTCCAGTTCTCTGTTCTCATTTACCAGAGGGCATACACTCTATGTGGCCTTCCTCTTCTGATTAATATACCTTTAGAACTAGGATAGGCAAAGTAAGGATGCAGCACATTAGGAAAGATCTGTTCTTAGAAATTCAATGAGGAATTTCTTTATTGCTAGTTGACCTAATAAGTACAATTATGTACTGCTCTCTCCCACAGTATGGCTGTAATACAGCACGGGGGCAGGAGCTTGTTTTTAACACAGACATGAACTGAGGCAAGAGGAACCCCACCTCCTTCTGAGTGCAGTGCATGGGAGAGAGGTGAATCCACTCCCAGCTCTAGGACTACAGAGACAGAAGGAAAGGCCGCAGCCGTGTTGAGTCACTTCACTGTCCAGATGATAGGACAAGGAAATGATTCTCCTATCTTGTTTTGTCTCTGATGGGAGAAAGAACACTGCTGAACAGAAGTGTGTCTTTCTATGAGCTGACTGCAAACCCACTCCCTTGCTCCTCCTTGGGAGTGGAGGAAGAATGGGGATGAGGAGGGTGGGTGTTTTCAGATGGCTTTTCATTCTCCCTGCTCTAGGTTGTCAACAGTAAGGCTAAGAGGCAGTAAATTAACCTTTCCTTTGCTACTGATGGCAACCAGTCCTGTTCTTAACCCAGCCCACAAGCTGTCAGCTTTTCAATGCGTTTTCTCCTCTATTCTGTTTAGGAACAGGAGTGAGTAAGCTGGGTGCTGATGCTGAGCTCCCTGCTGCAGTTAAACCACTGCACTGAAGTTCCCACTGTCCCTGGGATTCAAATGCAAGGAGGAATGCAGTGTGCTCGTGCACAGAACAGAACTGGAGCCTAGTGCTGGAGCTGGTGCAGGTGCTGAATGTGCTCAGGGCAGCAGCAGCTGTGTGCGAAAGACATGTTCAGCTGAAGGGAGATCCTCAACAGAAACCTTAGGAAGGGTTTGAACAACAAGGAAACCCCAGTCCTGTAGTTCAGGGGGTAGCACAAGCCTCAAAACAAGTGAGCAACCAAGCCAAGCACCAGCTGAACATAAGGTAACTTTGCAAGAGCCGCTAGAGGTCCATCTTGCCTACTGGATGCCCTAAGGAAAATAGGGGCCTGGCAGGGAGCGGGGAGGGAGATGGAAACTCCCTGCTTGAAGGCTTTACAAACTCAAAAGCAGGTAGAAGGTAGGAAGGTAGGAAGTATTTTAAAGCATACAGGAATCCATGCATGCAGAGCAAGGTCATCCTGTGTCTTGTATGGCCTAGAGGAAGGAAGAGAAATGCAGCCCCCGCTATGCTGTATTAGAAAGCCAAAAGGTCAGCAGAGCACGCTGACCTCCACTGCTTGCTTCCTCATTTCCCAGCTCCAACCCCTTCCTGTGTCCCTCAGTGCCCAACCTGGGCTGCAACATGCCTGGAAACTGCTGCTTCCTTTGTTGCATCCCCTCTGGCCCAGCAAACCTGTTGTGCTGGGCAGGAGATGGAGCCGTGACCGGGATCCCACCTGGGGTAAAGCAGTGCTGGTTCTGAACCACCCTTTGCTGTTCCCCTCTCCCCTCCCGGTGCTGCAGGCAGGGGCAGAAAAGCGTCCTTAAGCATGGAGGCAGTCCCACAAAGCAACAGAGAATGGGTTAAAGCTTCTCTGCATGAGCAATGGAGGACACTTACCTTGGGCATGGATCTGCTCCCATCTCTGTTGTAGGCAGCCCTGCTCCTTGGAGTCGCATAGAGCAGAGGATGCCAAGTGTCCTCAACCCAGACCCGGCTGCAGGATGGCCCTGGTGCATCTCCTGCCACCACAATGCTGCCTGGATGGCTTCCAGCCAGGCTCTCTTCACAGGGTTCCCCTCCCAGGTCTGCTGCTGGGTGGGGATCAGTGAGCTCCTCCACAGCCTTTTTCCACCTGGAGCATCCTAAAAGAGCCCAGACTCCCAGCCTGTTCCCCTAGCAGGACACCTCCTTGCCCAGAGCTCAGTTTAAGCCCAGTGCTTAACTCCTCTGTTCCTCAGCAGGGGTTGGGTTGTGCCCGATGTGCTGAAGCCCAGAAGCACACTGAATCAAGGTCTGCTGTTCAACCTGTGTCTGCACAGATTCAGGTGCCAGGCAGCAAGCACACACAGAGCTGGATGCCAGGCATCATACATCATTTAAGAAGCAGGCATCGAATCACCGACTGGTTGCTTTCTTTTGGTTGTATAACAGTTACAGAGCAATAGCATGCAGAATCCAGGTGCCAGCCCATCAGCCTAAGGTGGCCGCTCACTATCAAGTCAGATCTCTACCCAAGTGTGTGTTTTCTCATGCTAATTAAGCGTAAGTTTCTCTAGAGCATCTTTGCTTCCTTTTATGGTGACAACTGCACAGACTTGTGGCATACACCAACTGCTCTGCTTCGGTTCTTAAAGAAAAGAGTTTTGACTGCTGAGTGGGTTCCACTTCGCCTCTGAATTATTGGTTTCCGCTGGATTACTTGCGCTGCTTTGCTCAGGAGCTGCTTTCACAAGGGTTTGATTCCTTTCACTTTTACTGCCGTGTGAGTGTGAAGCAGGACAGAATACAATCCTGATTCGTACCTGGTGGAATGGTCAGGATAGATGCACGGGACATGCAGTGGAATGGGTAATTGTTCTGTGGACTTTGTTTATGTGAAACTGATGCATCGGTCTGGTTCAGTGAGAGTGGTGTCAATTCTTAGGCAGTTCTCAAGGTGCTCATCGGAGCTTTTGGATGAAATGTTACTCTTCCTGTGCTTCACCCTGAAAATATTTGTTCCCAAATGTATTAACTGACAGAAAGTGGCAATATGACTGAGATAAAAGAAGAAAGGATAAAATGTCCTTGCAAAATAAGATCTGAGAAGAAAAACTGGTTAAACAGACTTATGTTGCAGATATATGGCAGGAGATGCTAGCTGAGCACCTGCTTGTAAATCTTGTATGCTGGGCAGAACAAAGAGGGAGGGACTTTACGGGATACAAAGGTAGCTCCAGTTGGGAAAACAACAAACTCTGAACCCACATTATCAAGTATGTATAAACAAAGGAAAGGAAGGGGGTACCTACCAGGCAGTGGCTGATGGGCGCATTGAGAAGAGTGTGAACCCTGAGAACCCCAGCCAATAGGAAATGGAGGAAGGGCTGAATAGTGCTGGGGTACAGGGATAACAGAGTGGCTGTGCACCCCAGTACCTGGAGAGCCCCCACAGCAGTGGCCTGGTGGACTGTCCCTTTATTCACGTAAACACACCGGAAGGCTGTGCTACCATTCAGCAAGACCTGGACAGACTGGATTGCTGAGCAGCAAGAAACCAGATGAGGTTTAACAAAAGCAAGTGTAGAGTCTTGTACCTGGGAAGGAATAACCATAGGTATCAGTTCAGGTTGGGGGATGACCTGCTGGAGAAGAGCTCTGCAGAGAAGGACCTGGTGCTCTGGTGGACAACAGGTTGGCCATGAGCCAGGAGTGCGCCCTGGTGGCCAAGGCGGCCAATGGGATCCTGGGGTGCATTAAAAGGAGTGCGGCCAGCAGGGCAAGGGAGGTGATCCTCCCCCTCTACTCTGCCCAGGTCAGGCCTTACCTGAAGCACTGTATCCAGTTCTGGGATCCCCAGTACAAAACAGACAGGGATCTCCTGGAGAGAGTCCAGCAGAAGGCCACAAAGATGATAAACGGCCTGGAGCATCTCCCCTATAAGGAAAGGCTGGGTGACCTGGGTCTGTTCAGCCTCGAGAAAAGAAGACTCAGAGGTGATCTTATTAATTTTTATAAATATCTTAAGTGTGGGAGACAAAGGGACAAGCCAACCTCTTTTCAGCGGTCTGTGGGGACAGGACAAGGGGAAACAGCCAAAACTGGAGCACAGGAAGTTCTGCATCAATATGTGAAGGAACTTCTTCACAGTGAGTGTGATGGAGCACTGAACTGGCTGCCCAGGGAGGCTGTGGATTCTCCTTCTCTGGAGATATTCCAGACCCATCTGGATGTCCACCTGTGCAGCCTGCTGTAGGGGGCCTGCTTTGCAGGGAGGTCTGAACTCGATGATCACTGCAGGTCCCTTCCAACGCCTACAATTCTGTGATTCTGTGCTAAAGAAAGCTGAAGACTCCCCGCTGCCTCTTTAAGGGATAAAGATGACTGAGCAAGCCGACTGGAGCAGGAATTTTCCTCAGTGCAGCGCACGACAACTCCTCCCCCACCGCTGCCTGCGAGAGCGCCCGCACAGCCCCACCGCAGCGAGAAGCACGGCCGGAAGTGCTCTCCCTCACGGCCGCGCGGCCTCCGGCGGCGCGGGGGTTCGGCCCTGCTGACGGCTCCGGGCGTTGGTACCGAGTCCGGGAGAACAGGCGGCTCTTCCCAGCGGAGCGGGTGAGGCCGAGCGAGGAACGGCCCAGCAGAGCTTGCGAGGCCGCGGGGCAAGCCGGGGAGCCGGGCCGCGCACCGGGAGGAGCCGTGCGCGGGGCCGAGCTGCGGCGCTGCGCTCCTCCAGCGGAGCTGACGGGTTTAATTAAGCACCTGGCGCTGTGCTGCGTGTATCATCACTGACCGTCTTGAGTGAGGTCACACGGTGTGTGCGGGACAGCCGGGCCACCGGGCCCAGCCGGCATGGGCTCCCGAACGGCAGGGCCCGGTTGAGCAGCTGGGTGCTTGCTCAGAGTGTTAGAAGATTAACCTTCCTCGCAGCCCACCTGGTGGGGTGAGACGTTTGAATTGGCACCGAGAACACATTCTCTGAGTGGCATAACAACACTGAGGGGGTGTTTCCTGAGGCAAGAAAGGACACTTAATCAGCTGAGTCTGAATTCTCTGGCACATGGTCATGGCTTCCTGGGTTCAGCCTGACTTTGACTGCTCCCCTCCGTCAGAGCTATTAAAAGGCAGGAAGGCCTGCCTGACTGCAGAGGGGCAGAGCTGGGCAGAAGAGAATTGGCAGTCAACGTTAACCATTGTGGAATGGGTACAAAACCAAAGCAAAGCAAAATAAAAACCTGCTAACAAATCTCCAAGAACAGAGTAATTATTTATTTAAAAAATAGTAATAACTTAAAAATTAAAAAAAAAAAAAAAAAGGGAAAAAGCATTAACCCTATGCATTCCTAGTAGGGAAGTGTGCTGCCTCCTCAGGGCCCAGGTCACGGACATCACCAGAAAACTTTCTGGCCTGGTTCACCCTTCCTGTTACTTCCTTTACTGATAGCTCAGGCTGGCGGTGATGAACTTGCTGACAGGAGCCTTAAGGCTGTCATAAGGGACTGCAGTGGATTTGGGTGGTTAGTGGATGGAGTGGGAGTACAGATGGTGTTCTCCTCTGTGTCTTCTGTGGCAGTGAGGGATACTGAGAGGACCAGAAAAATAGTTGTGATAAATACACGGCTGAGAGGCTGGTACCACTGCTGCAACTTTGTTTTTTTTTTTTTTGACAATGAGGCAGTTTACTGGTTTACTCTGCACCTGGCTTGATGGCTGCAGATGAGTCCTACCTGTCTCAAAGGGAGGAAAGGAACACAGCCCAGGAGCTGGCAGGGCCTGTTGAGAGGGCTTTAAACTAAGGATGAAGGGGAAGGGGATGAAATGAGGCGTGCTAGAGATGAGCCTGAGGAGCAATGCTAGGGCTAGTGGGGAGGCCAGTGGCTCAGCTGGAATGCATCTACACCAGTGCACACAGTGTAGCCAACATGCAGGAGGAGCTGGAAGCCATCGTGTGGCATGCAGACTATGACTTAGTTGTTACTACTGAAACATGGTGACATCACTCTTACAACTGGAGTGCTGCAATGGATGGCCGTATAAGCTCTTCAAAAGGTGTAGGCAAGAAAGGAGACGTGGTGGCGTGGCTCTTTGTTAGAAAACATTTTGATATCACGGAGCTCGGGGCTAGCAATGATAAGTTGATCCCTGCGGGTCAGGATCAGGGTGAAGACCAACAAAGTGGACATCCTGGTGGGGATCCATTACAGAATTCCAGACCAGGATGAAGAGACAGATGAGGCATTCTGTGAGCAGCTGGCAGAAGTTGTGCAATCACTAGCCTTTGTTCTCATGGGCAACTTCAGCTTCCCAGAGGTACCCTGTTTGGAATTCCCCACCAAGATGATTCTGTTTTCTTTTACAGCACTCCGCAGAATAACAAACAGAAATGCTGTGTTCATGCTGATGTCCCAGTCTCTGATAATGTTGCTACTGCTGTCCCAAAATCTGGGTTCTCTAGGTTGGTGTGCACACAGGCATGAGATATTTATTTCAGGTCTTCATAGAGATGAGTGCTGAGTAGTTCACTCACAGGGCTAGCATGCCTTCTCTGTATATAGATCTCTTTTGTGGACAAGGAATGTAGGATCACATTGCCTCTGATTCTACTGATAAGAGTTTAACTACAGGAATGGTTAACTACTCATTTCCATTTGAAGGGTCAGCCCTTTCCTACTTTTCAGTTCTACCTCCTGTAATTGATAATCAAAGTCAATGCCATTTGCAGCTGGTGCATTTCATTCAACCCCTCTTTGTACCAGTATACAGTCAATTTTAAAAGTTGGAATGGATTTGGAGCAGGACAGAGAGTTCAGAGGTACGAGATGGAAGACGAGCTGTGGAATAGAATTAAATGGAGGAGAAAGTGTTATCCATAATTTATTCAATCATAATAGAAATATACGCAGCCCTCCATCCGTGGACCAAGACTGAAAACTCCAGTGCTGGACCCAAGAGTGGAGACTATACATCTTTCTGTCTTCCTCTCCTTATTCCCCTGTCTCTCACTCTCTTCTCTCTTATTATTATCATCTCTCTGATTTTTGTGTTCTGGAGAAGTAGTTTCTTCATTCCTGTCCACTGGGCCTACTCTCTTCAGTGTCTCTCAAACTATTCAGAACTAGAAAAATAAAAAAAGAGCAACCCTCATATCTTCCTCTCAGCTACTTGGCATCTTCCCCTTGTGTGTTACCCTGCACCTCTTTCCTATGTTGTATGGGAATTGCTCAGTCACGGCCTGAAGCAGTGACTGCTCACCTGGGGATGGAGCACAGCCAGCACTGGAAGCACAGGAGGAAGCAATTCACCTAACCTCACTGAAGGGCTAGCTGCCACAAGGGAGGGATCTCTACCTGGAAATCCCTCCTTTTGGAGTATTTGGCAAGTCCTGATCCTTGGGATGGGTGAGCAAATCTTTCTTGAACTGGCTTGTGACCATCACACTTTTTGGGTAATTTAGATGCTGTGAAAGAATAGAGAATCATCTTGGCAGGGGATTCAGAACAGGTTATCCCATGGTGGTAGACCAAGGAGAAGGGAGCTTGCTGTGCATAGTACAACCTTGCTCTAGCCAAAACTCCTCTGTCCAAGGAGAGTTGTTGACTGTAGACTTTGTAAATCTAGCAGGTATAAAAGGATGTCTGAGAGGAGGGGGACTTTGAAGCTTCTGTTTATAGCTTCAGGTCATGTTCCCTATTGGCTGCACCAACACTGGAACCCAGACCAGTGCTCTTTTTTTTTGTCTTTTTCTCTGTCCCCTCACGTCCCTCTCTCTCTTTTTCTTTATTTTCCCCTTGTAAAGTTGTTAAGTATCACACTCTTTATTTGGATTTCTTATAAAGTTGCATACTTTAGCTGCACAGCTTAGATAAATGTAATTGTAAGACTGACAGTACTTTTAGGATAATTGTTGTACAGAGAATCTCATTAAAATTGATGATTGTGTTTCAACCGAGAGTGTCGAGTCACCTAACTCTAACCAAGGGGATTTGCAAATCAGGTCACCCTTCTCTTGCTTCTTGGATGGGACGTGGCACCCATTAAAAAGAAGATAAATCCATTATAGCATCATTTTAATGCTTAGCACTGCTATGAATCAATAAATAGGCTGCAAGGTGTAGTTAAAATCATAAGCACCGCATCAGTAGATGGTGATTTGATCATCACAGGCTGGTTCAACTATACTGTCTTGCAATATTCTCTCTTCTCAGTGGGTGCACACTGTGCACTCTTAAGGGTGAAACGGGGATCTACATGTTCACATAATATAGATATGCTGTAGTGATTTAACAGTGACTTAACAAGATTGGAGATGGCTGGGTATAGTTTTCTGTGGCATAGTGGTTAGGGTTAAACACATGCATACCATAATAAACTCCTTGAACCACGGAGGTAAGGAACTGCAGTGAGACTGGCTCCACTCCTAGTCCCAGAGTAGGTCAGTGGTTTGTGTCTAAGGGATCCTGTGTGCACAATCACTCCAAAATAAACTCTTCGCAAAGCTAACAAAGGCTAGTCACTCACCAAGGTTTTGAATCAACAAGTTTTCTTGAGGTCAAGAGTCCCTGCTGGCAGGTAGGCCTGAGCCAGGAGGGAGTGATCAGTTCCCTGCAAACAGCCCTTTGTTTTGCTGTATTGATTGGATGAAGGTACGGCTGTCGATGTGGTCTACCTGGACTTCAGTAAAGCCTTTGACACTGTCCCCCACAACATCCTCGTGGAGAAGCTGGCTGCCCATGGTTTGGATGGGCGTACGCTCTGCTGGGTGAAACACTGGCTGGATGGCCAGGCCCAAAGAGTTGTGGTCAGTGGAGTTAAATCCAGTTGGCAGCCAGCCACAGGCGGTGTCCCCCAGGGCTCAGTACTGGGGCTGCTTCTATTTAACATCTGTATTAACGATCTTGAGGGGATTGAGTGCACCCTCAGTAAGTTTGCAGATAACACCAAGTTGGGAGGGAGTGTTGATCTGCCTGAGGGGAGAAAGGCACTACAGAGGGACCTGGATAGACTGGATCGATGGGCCAAGGTTAACTGGATGGGTTTCAATAGGGCCAAGTGTCGGGTCCTGCATTTTGGTCACAACAACCCCAGGCAACCCTGCAGGCTTGGGGAGGGGTGGCTGGAAAGCTGCCTGATGGAAAGGGACCTTGGTGTACTGATGGACCGTCGGCTGAATATGAGCCAGCAGTGTGCCCAGCTGGCCAAGAAGGCCAATGGCATCCCGGCTTGTATCAGGAACGGTGTGGTGAGCAGGACTAGGAAAGTCATCCTGCCCCTGTACTCGGCACTGGTGAGGCCTCACCTCGAGTTCTTTGTTCAGTTTTGGGCACCTCAGTACAGAAAGGACATGGAGGTGCTGGAGCAGGTCCAAAGAAGGGCAACAAGGCTGGGGAAGGGCTTGGAAAATATGGCCTACAAGGAGAGACTGAAGGAACTGGGGCTGCTTAGTCTGGGGAAGAGGAGGCTGAGGGGAGACCTTATTGCTCTCTTCCAGTACCTGAAAGGTGATTGCAGCAGAGTGAGGTTGGTCTCTTCTCACTGGTGACAGGTGACAGGACGAGGGGAAATGGCCTCAAGTTGCGCCAGGGTAAGTTTAGGTTGGACATCAGGAAAAACTTCGTTACACAAAGGGTTGTTAAGCACTGGAATGGGCTGTCCAGGGAGGTGGTTGAGTTGCCATCCCTGGGTGTGTTTAAAAACCATTTGGATGTGCTGCTCACGGACATGATTTAGCAGAGGGTTGTTAGACCTGGGGTAGTTTGGTTAGGTTGTGGTTGGACTTGATGATCTTTAAGGTCTTTTCCAGCCTGAGCAATTCTATGATTCTATAATTCTATGATTGCATGTTGCCACCAACTCCAGCAATCAGATGACTCCCAGGTTACTGCTTGTAGCATTTTGTGCCTTTCAGTGTCAGTTTCCATAAGCCTTTTTGAAGCCCTGGGCATTGAGCGTTTTGGAAAAAATTAAACAAAACCTCCTAAAGGGAATTTTAAAGAAAACGTCCCTGCATAATTTTCAGAGACATGAAAGGCATGCAGGGCTCCAAAGGAAGCCAGTATGTGTTGCCCAGGTGTCATTCAGGCCCAAATTGTGGTTTCAGAGTTGAGAGGGACACATAATAATGTTGTTGGATTAGCAGCTGTGCCAAAGTCATGGACATCCTCTCATCTGCCCTGTTTCTGTCATTTAAGCGTCATTTCCTGCCCCCAAGCCTGTGGTGATCTCCCTGCTGGAAGGAAGGGACGACCCCTGGATCCCAGATGTGCACACCTTGGAGGACATGGCAGGAGAGCTCAGTGCAGGTGAGGTGGGGGTGAAGGGAGGAGGCTAGGGCTGGCAAAAACCATCTCTGGCTGAGAAATATTTTGGCACCATGTGGTATTTCTGAATTTCCTCTGTCATCCAGCAGGTGGTGGTATCACAACTATAGAGGAAGATCTGCAGAATAGTGGCATGGCCCAGAGGCAGTGTGTTAGCGTCTCTGTTGGAAAAACGAGGAACGATGTCCAAGGGAACGCGGAGCGAGGAGAGCACGTCAAGAAGCCACTGGGAAACCGTCCAGGAGAGGGAGCGAGGAAACACCTAGACTGCAGCACAGGTCAAAAGCAATGCAAAGACTCAATGAGAAAGGAAGCGAGCCATAAGAAAAGTCAGAATCCATGTGATGGGAGTGAGAAAAGCTTTCAAAGTTATTCTGACCGTGTTAACCAGCAGCACATCCGTACGGGAGACAGACACTTTAAATGCCTTGAGTGTGACAGGAGCTACATAAAAAGTTGCAACTTGCATATCCACCAGTGCATCCACACATCAGAGAGACCTGACACATGCCCTGAGGGTGGGAAGAACTTCAGTTCAGAACTTCATTCCCACCAGTGCACGCACTCAGAAGACAGACCCTACAAGTGTCAGCAGTGTGGGAAGAGCTTCAAAAGTAGTTCTAAGCTCCTTTCCCACCAGCACATCCACACAGGAGAGAGACCCTTTAAGTGCCCTGAGTGTGGCAAGAGCTTCAAAAGCCATTCTGACCTCATCTACCACCAGCGCATCCACACAGGGGAGAGAGCTTTTAAGTGTCCTGAGTGTCCAAAGATCTTCAGAAGCAGTTCTGACCTTGCAATCCACCAGCGCATCCACACAGGAGACAAACCTTACAAGTGCCCTGTGTGTGAGAAGAGCTTCCGGCAGTGTTCCCACCTCATGATCCACCAGCGCATCCACACAGGAGACAGACCCTACAAGTGCCCCATTTGTGGGAAAGGCTACAAAAGCAGTTCTCATTTGAAGAGCCACCAGCGCATCCACACGGGAGAAAGACCCTTCAAGTGCCCTGTGTGTGGAAAGAGCTTCAAAAGCAGTTCCAACCTCATCCGCCACCAGCACATCCACACAGGAGAGAGACCCTTTAAATGCCCTGAGTGTGAGGAGAGCTTCAAAAGCAATTCTGACCTCGTCTACCACCAGAGCATCCACACAGGAGAGAGACCCTATAAGTGCCCTGAGTGTGGAAAGAGCTTCAGAAGGAGTTCCAACCTGACAATCCACCATCGCATTCACACAGGAGAGAGACCTTTTAAGTGTCCACAGTGTCCAAAGAGCTTTAAAAGCAGTTCCCACCTTATCTACCACCAGCTCATCCACACAGGAGAGAGAGCCTTTAAGTGTCCTGAGTGTCCAAAGAACTTCAAAAGCAGTTCCCACCTCATCCGCCACCAGCGCATCCACACAGGGGAGAAAGACCCTTTAAGTGCCCTGAGTGTAGGAAGAGCTTCAAAAGCAGTTCCAACCTCAGAGTTCAGCAGCACATCCACACAGGAGAGAGACACTGCAAGTGCTCTGAGCGTGGGGAAGGCTTTAGAAGCAGTTGTAAACTCAACTCCCACAGGCACATCCACAGAGGAAACAGAGCATAGAAGTGCCCTGATTTTGTGAGAAGCTTCAGAAGCAGTTCCAGCCTCTTTACCTACCAGCACATCCACACAAGAGACAGAACCTGCAAGTACCATGAATGTGGGAAGATCTTCAGCTAGAACCCCAACCCGGTTACCTGCTTGTGGATTTGCATGATGATGAACCTTCACAAATCGCTTGAGCAGAGGAAGAGCTCGGGAGCCAAAGTAAATCATGTTCCTCCTTCCTTCCAGGGGAATCGCCCATATTGCTCTCTTTCTGCTGGAGACAGGACAAGTAGACATGCTAAGGAGAATCCAGTGATTATGGCAGGTGGATCAGAAGCACGTTTCTGCCAGGTCTATGTGCAGGGAATTGTCTGAGGAAGTCACTTCTCACCTCAGGGAAACTCATCTGCTGTGGGTCAACAGATGAGGATCCAGAGTAAACCTCAACTGGACCAAGAAGTCACTCTGCAGGGAATGTGGGGAGAGCTTCAGCTGGAGCTTAACTTTTAGAAGAGCCCAGTAAACCAACACAGGAGAGAGCCCATGTGAGCACCTTGACTGCTGGAAGAGGTACATCTGGAGCTGGGAGCTCATCACACACCAGTGGATCCCAGTATGGAACACACCCCCTATGAATGTGCTGCCTGCAAGAAGAGCCTCTGCCACAGCTCGAACCTTATGAGAACCTCGACAGTGGGGAGAAGTCCAATCCATGCCTGCACTGTGGTAAGTGCTTCAACCACAGCTCCAAGCTGACAAAGCGCCAATGAGTCCACATGCCAAGAAGCCTTACAGATGCCTCAAGTTTGTAAGAAGGGCTTTGTGCGGGAGCGAGAGTTCCTCACTCACGGGAGATTGCACTCATGGAAGAAATGCTACATATGTCCCAAATGCAGGAAGAGGTTCAACCAATTAAAAAAAAAAAAAGAGAGAAAATCTCTTTCTGTGCCTCATTTTCTCTTCTGCTCTTCCTGCAAGCAGCTTTTTGAACTTGTTTCCTTAGGAATAACATGTGTAGGAATGTTCTGTGTGTCTGTGTGCATGTATTCCTTTCAGTAATTTCTGTTTCCACTGATTAATCAGATGCAAAGGTCGGGAGAGCAGTAAAGTGGCTCTTGCATGTTTACTGAAAATCACTTGCAGTTGAAAGGGAAGGGGGAGAATAAATAAACTGACTTATCCCAAAGTTTTTTTTTTCCTTGGGGCCTGGCCCTGTTTTCTTAAAATAAAAAAACAATGCATGGAAGATGGGGAAACTGGAATCAAAGAATCAGTTGAGTTGGACTCTTAAAGGTCTTGTAGTCTAACTGCCCTGCAATGAACAGGGAAATCTACAGCTAGATCAGGTTGCTCAGAGCCTTCTCCAGCCTGACCTTGTATGTCTCCAAGGATTGGGCATCCACCACCTCTCTGGGTACTTGTTATAGTGCCTCACCACCCTGATTGTAAAAATCTTTTTTGTTATATCCAATCTAAATCTCCCGTCTAACCCTGCTAATTGTCTGTCCCCTTCTTTCTTACAGCCTCATTAAGTACTGAAAGGCTGCTCTCAGGTCTCCTCCAGGAGAGGAGACCTGACAGTCTCTTCTCCAGGCTGAACATCCCCTGCTCTCTCAGACTGTCCTCGCAGGGGAGGTGTTCCATCCGTTGGATCATTTTGAGAAGGAGGGTATTTTTTCTTTTTTTTTTTTTTTAGCACTGACTCCAGCCCTCTGCTTGCTTCTGGGAGCAGGCCTGTTTGGTATACATTGCCATCACCCTTCCTAACCATGCTACACATTGGCTATACTCCTTTTTCCAGGTGGTTTGATCAGGAGCTCAGGGCAGCTGTCAGACATCAAGCTTGGTTGGCTCAGACACACATGCGACAAGCTTAGTTTTTTGTTCCTACATTCAGCATCCCAAGTTTGAGCAGATGCTGGGAGCAGAAATCAGTGCAAACCCACAGCACAGAGATTTCGGAGCGCAAGAAGCTCTGCAGTGCATGTTTGTCTTGCAAGATATCCCTGCACTGGGGCAGGATTCTTCTCCACTCATGCTCTGCAAGGCTGGCTGGGCAGAAAAGATGCTCATGTGTATCCCCTCTCCTGTGACTTCAGAAGGTGTTCCTTATCGAGCAGTTTCCTCTGGAGTCACCATATCCTCAGAGACATGCAGGAGCATGGGGAAGACTTTCTCTCTCTGTACTTTCTCTCCCCAAAATCATTTTAATTGCTGATTTTCCCCCCAAGTTTTAAGGTGCATCAAAATTTGCAAAGGTAAGGTTTTTTTCCCCCTCACAGAATCTACCTGTTTTCTCTCTGCTTTGGGGAAGAGGCCTTCCACAGGAGTCCTGAGCCCTTGCAGAGTTGTGACTGCAGTGCCCAGGCTGCAGGAACAGGAGAATTTTGGAATCCAAGATGGTTTGTTTTCCTTGTGATGGTAGGATAGGGTACCTGAAGGAGGGGGACTTCCGTTCTTGAAGTTGATGTTCACGCAGGATGATGTGCAAGGAGGACTTTGTCACTTGGCTAGTTGAAATAGCAGTTGTATCCAGCCTGCAGAAAGCTATGTAACAACACGATGTTCATCATTCATACACAACAGCTTGAAATTCAGGAAAAGCTAGGGTTGTCTTTATTGCATCTGCCTTTTTTTCCCTCCTTTTTTTTTTTTTTTTTTTTTTTAATATATATATATGATAATTTTAATTCCAACTAAATAACACAATTAATTAATATCTTCTTCTTTATTGTCTACCTCTTCTACATTTTTTTTTCCTGTGTAACAAGCCTGTTGTACATAAGGAACCAGGCTCTTTCACTAGCGCAGGAAATCAGCAGAAAATCATTTCTCTTTGCTTCCATCTCCTCTCCTTCATGGGGAGAAGCCCCAGCATGTGTTAAGGGTTCAGGACCTAGGGGTCAGCGAACTGGAAAAAGCAATAGTGAATGTAGTATCAGTCACAATGGAAAGAATTAAGAACCTGACTTTAGATGCCATCCAGGGTCTGCAGACAGAGATCTCTTCTTTGAGGTCTTGCAGAAGAGAATGTCCCTAGACCTTCATACAGCAAAGGCAGGAGGGGTTTGTACGATAATTAACCAAAGTTGCTGTGCTTGTGTGGACCAAAATCAGCAGGTAGAAACTGATTTACAGACAATTTGGAGACAGGTTGAAGTTGTACACCATCTCATTAGATGATACTTCATTTGGATTCACGGATATATGGCATAAGCTCACTCACTGGCTCCCTAACTTTGCCTAGGTAAAGCAACTGTTTGTAGCAGTAGTTGTACTGATTATCCTGATAGGGATAACCTGCATAGGTGTGCAGTGTTCTTTCCGGTGTTGTTGGAAAAAGACCTAGATGATTATGCCACCTGGAAGAGACATCATATGAGCCACCAGGTGGAATCTAGAAAGTACTTCTGGAAGTGTTCATGGAGAGTGGTGCAATGTAGGCAAAAGGATTTGCCTAGGATATGAAAAAGGGGGGCAATGAATCATGTGAACAGCTTTTCCATACTGTGAGAACAGCCTTTTTAGATAACTTGAGTGGATACAAGCTGAAGGACGAGCTGCTTGCATACAGGTAAGCTCAAGAACAGAATGCAGAGTTGCGCAAACTCGCTGACAAACAATGATAAGAAAGAAGAGTAGATGCTCTGTTGTTGAAGATAGGACAGTGAAACAGATGCCTCAGCCCAACACAACACCAATACAAGCTGGTTCAGGCTACCCCCACCCCCCTTAAAAGGTTGGAAGTTCACAGTGGGGTAGAATTCTAGTCTTCATTCAGTGACCTTCAGAGACCCCCACCACATTTTTATGATGTATGCTCAAGAGGGTGGGACTATATTATTTTCTTGGCAGGGTTTCGATTATGAGTGATGCCTAATTCAGTACTTTCTGTTCATCCTCTCCCAGCCCGGACACTGCCATAAACTGCATTGTATCACTGAATAAGTTTTGCACTGCACTGCATTGCAAACAAACCATTGCATTGCAAACAAACAGTGTTGCTCAGCAATAAATCATGGAGCAGTTGAATTCACTGCTGCTTGTGACCCTTCCACCTCCACTTGTAAACCTATAGTTTAATGTGACCCGTGGAACAAACAACATTGGGACAAACAGTATCAGGATTAACACCAAGGACAGAATACCTAAATTTGTTTAGCAGATTTAGCAGATACCCTGACTTCCTCCTTTATGAGCAGGATGTGGGAGAAGCACTCATTGCTCTCTGAGCATCAGCAAACCCTCAGCCATGGAACTGTGGGGATTTTCCAACAGGATCCTTTTAGAGCCAGAGCTGGGGATGGAGCAGGAGAAAACAGCCCTCTGCTTCGCTCCACCCAGGAATTCCTTGTGCAAGAGCTGCCCTTTGTGAGACCTGCAAAGCCCTACAGGATGTGGGGGAGGAGCGCTGCATGCCCTGCTCTGAGCTCCCATAGGGGGAGTTGGACTTACCCACCCCTTTTTTGCTGTTTTTCCACCACTGCAACACTTTCACAGCTCCTCAGCGTTGCTCCCAGGACTGAGTGGGGAAGATGCCGCTAAAAGAGAAGGAAGAGGAAAAGTCTTGTAATGACACCTCTCACCCCAAACCACAGGGTAAGGGTGTGGAGAGCCTGATGAAGAACATTGATGTGTGCCGCAGCGTGGGCCTGGAGATCATCAACAGGACCAAGACAGTGACACTGAGGGAGTTCAGGTGGGTACCCCTCTCTCCCCTGCTGCTTTCTGCCACCCTGCCTATGAGGGACATCCCGAAATGCCTTTGGCATGAGAAAAACAATGGAGGGAGGCTCAGTGCCAAGTGCCGGAGCAATTTCTGCACATTCCTCCAGCTCGTGGTGGACCTTCCTCTGTTTGCACCATACTGCTGCACACACTTCAAGAAATTCCTTCCTTGTGCCCATCCTTATCCAATTCTTTCCTTGTCATTATTCTTTCCTTATTCCTTTGGAGGCCTTGCTCAGATTCCCTGCAGTCATCAGGGTGAGCTCTTGTCCCTTCCAGCTTGGGGCAGCCAGTCACGAGCACACATTAAAACCTGCAAGCATTACTGCTCCTTTCCCTTTTGCTGTTTCCCTCCCATCAGATCCCTATACCATTGCTGAGAATCCCTTGAGCCACTCCTCTTCTGCATCAGTGGTCCCAGCTCTCCCAATGGGACAGGTTCTCCTATCCCTTCACCATCTTGGTGGACCTCTATAGAACTCTTTACATGTCTCCCTTGTACTGGGGGCAAGAACTGGACAATGATCTCTGGTGTGATCTCTGCCATGCTGAGCAGAAAGGCAGGATCTCTTCCAGCTTTGGGCAGTGCTTTGCCTGACACAGCCCACAGCACCCTCAGCCCCATTGGTATCAAGGGCACATCACTGATCATGTTCTTTTCTGCCACTGCTTCCAGCTGGGTGCCCCCAGCATAACCCAGTGATGGAGTCACTCCTCCCCAGCCACTGTACCTGCACTTCTCCTTGTAGGACTGCATGAGGTTCCCATCAGCCAAACAGGTTTTCCTATTTATAGCACTAGAAGATGCACAGAGGGCACAGCTTGGGTCCAACAAGGTTGGGTAAAGAGGCTTGGTAGGGACACTGAGCTCCCTTTCTGTCATGCCTGCTCTGGTAATGCTGTGCACTGGTGATTCTGGGACTGGTAATTCTGGCTCAGGGATGCTTGGCATTGGCAATGCTTGCACTACTGATGACTGCTCTTTAGAGAATGCTGAGTCTCATTCAGCATCGCTGCAGATAAGTTCCCCTTGTGCCTCCATCCGCTGGGCACCAGCTGCCCTTTCTCACCAACCCTCCTCCTACAGGAGTTATTGCTTCAGTGGCCAGAACGTGGACCCCCTGCCCTTTGAAATTGGCCCAGACTCCAAAGGAATATCCGCCTTTGCAAAAACTCCCTACAGCCTGCGAGGGAGCGTGGGGATTGTGGTCTGCAAGGCTGACAATTTCTTTTTGGCCATCACATTCTCCAACCCCTATGACTATGTCCTTTACAAAATTGAGTTTGCCTTGGAGATCTTCTCAGAGGAGAACCACCTGGGAAACCTCAGTGATCTCTTCTCCAAAATGATGAAGAGCAAACCATACTGCGGCTCCTCGCTCTTCCAGCGAGCCACACTTCAGTCCGAACATGAAACCCTGGAGGTCTCCAAGGGGAACATTCGTGTCCAAGCCAAGCTGTCCAACTGTGAGAAAGCCATCCTGAAAGTTCAGGTTGAAGACATGGATCCACCACCCTACTACAAAGACATGTGAGGGAAGATGGGCACCACTGCTGCCAAAAGGATCCCCTGGGAGATATTCAGCAAGGCTTCTCCAGTGGTGGTGGAAGGAGGTGGATGGTGATGATGGATCCTATGGGACACCTTGTTGGCTTTGCCATAGAGCTAACAGTGCTCTACAGCTAGCTATGATTGCATATGATAACCAATAAATATATTCTGACCCTCACAAGTTGCATATATCATTTCAGAAAGGCTCAGCGCATGGAGAAAAACTCTGACAGCAGCATTACATCATGGCAAAACACAGTGAAACCACGCTGTCAATGCATCCTTCCCTGTTCTGGTCTCCTGGCTCTGCTTGGGATGTCTTAGGTCAGCATAAGTGTTGGTGGAGAACAGCTCCAGGGGAAGGTGGAAGTTAAAATTAGGGTTAGGGTTAAGATTCAGGGTAGAGGAAGAGATAGGGTTTAGGGCTAGGAGTTAGGGCTAAGGGGTAGGAGCACGGTTAGTTAAGTCTAGGGCTAGGGGCAGAGTTGGCTAGGGCTGGGGTCCTGGTATGGACAGTTAGGGCTAGGCTCTGTGCCAAGAGGTGATTCCCTGCTCAGCAGGGCACATCTCTGCCACCTGCACAGCCCCCCCCAGTACCATTTCCCCTCTGTCTCTTGCACTGGGAGGGAGCCGCCGCCGCCCCCCTCCGTTTGTGAGATGTCACTGCTATCAATTTGGCTACTTTTTTTTGGCCACATTATTTACTCCCATTCCCCACCCCTTTCTCAGAAATCAGGCGCTAGAGGGGAAGTGGGAGGTCAGAATGCGCTCTCTTCTAAAAAAAAAAAAAAAAAAAAAAAACAAGCAGCACATCCGAACCAAGACGTCAATCAGTTTGTAGTAGAAAGCAAAATGTTGGATGGAACCAACATTTGTGCAGCTCAGGCAAAAGAGAAACCACACTGCTTCCTGGAAAAGAGACATTTCCTGCTCTCCTCCCACTTCCTCCAGTTCTCCCTCTTCTTTCCCAGGACAGCCCCTTCTTGGCATCCCAACACCCCACAGAGGTGCATAATGTCATCCATCACCCCATAGGGTTGCACAACCCTACAGAGCACTCTATTGAGGTGAAGAGTCCCACAGAGCACCCAACACCCTATGGAGGTGCATGGTGCCCTCCATCATCCCATGGAGGTGCTCAGTCCCACAGTGCACCCCATGGAGGAGCACAGTCCTAGCTGGGATATATGGGGCAGGCACAGTTATGATCCCACCCAAATGCTCCCCAAGCTCCCAGTGTTCCTTTACCCTGCTAGAGTCCCATTCCATGACCACAGCTCCATTCCAGGACTAAAGGAGCTGGAGCAATGGACAGATGGTTTATTGGGGAGTGGACACATGGGGAGCTCCAGAGATGGGGCAGAAGTGACACTGGGTAGGGGAATACAATGGATGGAGGGTTAAGACATCCTGAAGTCCCCATGCAACAGGGGGACACATGGGGACCCTGGATACAAGGCAGGGGCAGACAAGGGCTGGAGGGTGGCAATGGCCTGGGGACAGTGGGCTATAGGGGGAAACCAGATGTGGGGTGAGGGGACTGAAGGGATAGAGGGTGACAATGTCCTGAGGTCCCCATGCCACAGGGGGATACATGGGGATGTTTGATACAGGACAAGTTCCCAGGCAACACTGCCCATGTCCCTGTCCCTGGAGGGTGATGTCAATAGAACTCCTCGTCCCCTTTCTCTGCCTGCTGCTGGTTCTGGATCTGCTGCTGCTTCTTGTAGAGCTCAGCCACCTGCAGAGAAAGCAGTAGATGTGGGACCCCCTCCCTGCTTTGCATCCCATCCCTGCCCCCGACCTGTCACCTGCATGCTGCTGGTGGCCTCCTCGGGTTTCTTGTCCCCACGCACACGCAGGAACCGCGGGAAGCGCAGCGAGATGCCCTTGTCCTCATCCACCTTGACAAAACACATAGTCAAAGTGCCACCAAGGACACATGTCCCCTCCCCATGTCCTTCTGTCACACTCACCAGTCCCACAGCTGCCCTGTAGACAGGGGAAATGGAGAGGTCCCCACATTTCACCTCCCAGACCTGCACAGCTGCCAGCCAACGGTCAGGGGCCACTGCATTGTCCCAGCGGTAATAGGGACGCGGTTGAGTCAACACATGTTCCTGGAGGGGGCAATGTCACCAGATGGCCCAAATTGTCACCAAATGGCCCAAGCTGTCCCCAGGGTGCTACAGCTCCAGCACTTCACCTTGAGGAAGTTGTAGTGTTTCTCCAAGCTCTCCTCAGTGAAACCAGTGCCTATCTGTAGAGGAACAATGGTTAGGGACAGCCCCCAACAGTGTCCCCAAGCCTATAGGTGCTTTGAGATGGTCACCAATGGTGTCTCAAAGCCTGTAGGTGGCCTTAGTGTTCACCTTGCAGATGCTCTGGTACTCCTCACTTTCCTCGTCATAGCAGGCCAGCAGGAAGCCCCCATAGATGCCTGCACGCTTGCCCTTGCCCAGGTAGGCACCTATGACAACGAGGTCCAGCGTGTCCCCAAGGCCATCCAGGTAGTCCTTCTTCAGCTGTAGAGACAGGCAGGGAATTGGAAACATGGGGAAAGCCACAGGGGAACAGAGAGACAACAAATGGGCCCCCAGTGCTCACCTTCAGCCACTTGTGGGACCGCTTAGCAATCTCATAGGTGGCCTCCACCTCCAGTGTCTTCACCATGAGACCCTCGCAGGAGGCTGAGGACAAACTGCGGTCATTCAAGGAAGGGGACGTAGGGGTGGCACTCCCTTGGTGGTATTACTCACCCTTGATGGCTTTGTCCAGGAAATCAGAGACCTCATCAGCACTGCGGGTATCCATCGAGGTGGCAAAGAGGAATTCGCCCTCCACTTCCTCGAATGACTGTCGCAGCAACTGACGTCGCGTGGCCAAGGGCTCTCGCACCAGTGGCTGTGGGGGACACAGTGTCATCCCCTTAGGGACGAGGTGTCACCCCCCTGGGGACATGCACTCACCTCCCCATTGAGGTATAGCAGATCAAAGGCATAGACGCACACTTGCACCTTAATGGCAGCAGCATCCACATCCTGCAGCGGCATGAAACACAAAGAGGGTGTCACTGCACCATCCAGCTGCTGCTGCCCCTGATGTCCCCAAGCCTGCTCTCACCTTCCTCTTCCTCGTCATCAGCACCTGGAAGGGCTGCAGCTGCTTGGTGACCTTGTCCCAAGCCACTGCTTCTGCATCCAGGATGCACGAGCGCACACCGGGCTTCAGCATCTTTGAGGCAATCACAGAGCTCAGCACTGCATCACCACTGTCCCCATGTCCCCCGTGTTTCCCTTGGTACCCTCATGCTCCCCCCCAGCTTGCCTTGGGGATGCGCTGGACGAGGTCAGGGTACTTGGCAGTTGTGTTCTCCTGGTTGCGGCTGTAGACGAAGACGGACCCGCTCTCCAGGACATGGATCTAGGGGTGGACACAGAGGTGACAGGAGGGTGACAAAGGATGAAGGGTACCCTGTGACACCCCCAAAACTCTACCTGGGTTCGTTCTCCATCATATTTGTACTCGCAGGTGAACGCAGCCTCCTCAAACCGCTTCAGCAGCTCGCTGACACAGCGGGCAGGTTGGGCCAGCATGGGCTTCAAGGGGACACCTAGGGACAAAAGTGGACATGGTGAGGATAATAGGGACAGGATGGGGCTGGGACCACTCGCCTTAGCCCCCATGGTACCTGGAGTGATGCTGCAATAATTGGGGAGCTGCTCCAGGCCGTGCTCCAGCAGCACTGGGACAATGGCAGCATAGTCTGGCAGCTCGCTGTGGGGACAAGGGGACAGACTCAGTGTCCCTCTCTGTTCCCATGTTGCCAAAATAGGAGATGACTTGGCTCTAATGAGCTCATGGGGCGGTTATTAGACCCAGGGGGTTCAATGGGTTGGTAATGTCACCTAGCAGCACCCACAAGGAGAAAGGTACCAATGAGGACACCAAGGGGGCAGAGACATCCAAGAAAAAAGGACCCCAGAAGAATCAAGGGGAAGTATGCAGACAAAGGGGGATATAAAGGTGACTCAGATGGACAAAAGGAGACCTATAAGGATGTTGGGGGACAAAAGGGGATCCCAAGGAACAGGGACCCCAAAAGAATCAAAGGGGACTCCAGGTGACACAACAGGATGGGAACCCCAGGAGAACCGCCTATCCAAAGAGCAGGTACCCCAAATAAACAAAGAGGACCCATGGGACCTAAGGCAGACCTACAGGAACCCAGGGGGACAGGCCTCACCAGAAAGTCTGCTTGAGGATGCGGCTCTGCTCCTCCAACCAAGTTCTGCGCGCATCTGGTGCCATGCTCTGCCCAGCATCCATCACAGCCAGCGGCCACTCTGCCATGTGACATAGCCCCAGCGTCACCACCCCAGTATCCCCACACCGTCCCCAGTGTCCTCACAACTCTCACCTTGCCCCGGTGGGGTGAGAGCAACAGCGTGTGCCAGAGCAGTGAGCACTGACTGCTCAGCCAGCCCAATACGTAGCTTCCCACTGAGCGATCTGCATTAAGGGATACCAAGGGACACCAGTGTCACTATGTCAGTATGAGATGATCCCACAGCACCCCAGTGGCCCCTTCTTGTTCTCACCGGACGAGGTATCGTGCCTCTGAGTGCCGGCAGGCAACAAACAGCCCCTTGATGATGTCAATCTTCTTGCTAGCAGACTGCAAAAAACACAGCAATGTTGGCACAGCAGGAAGGTGACAAGTGCCACCCGCACAGTCCCCAAACTCACCGCATTGCCTGACATGGCAGCCATCTCCCGCAGCTTGCCAAGGACACCACAGGCACTCAGCGGGGCCGGTGGCACCACTGTGCGTTGGGTGCAGCGGCTGCTTTCGGCCACCAACCCCAAATCCCCTTTGTCCTGTGCTTCGCTGCGGATCTGAGCCAGCTGGCGGCCTGTGGGGATATCAATGCCATTGTCAGCACCTATGTCATTGTCAATGCCAAGGGGCATCCCAACCCCTGGATCCTACCAGTGGCCTGGGCGAGGGCACGGGTGAGCAGGGTCTCGCCGATGCCCAGCTCCAGCCCCTCAGAGGCGGCTCCAGGACGGTTGAGGCACAGAAGAAGGCAGGGGAGTAGCTCGGAGGGGGACAGGGCCACCACAGAGCGCAGGAGGTTGGTGAGGATCTCAATGATTTTCAGCCTAGAGGGGGGATTGAGAGTGGGGACACCAAAGCTCAAATCACTGGGGTTTGGGCTAAGGGTTGGGGATGGAGGGGAAACGAGGTTGTCTCCATAAATCCCAAGTCCTTGTAGTTTGGGGTAGGAGTGGAGAATGTGTCATGTCCCCCAGCCTAAAATTATTGGGGTTTGGAATGGAGATGAAGTGGGGTCATCCTCCCCATCTAAAATCACTGGGGTGAGGGGGGGGGGGTCAATGTTAGGGCTAGGTAAAGATGAGGTCGTTCTCCATCCCAAAATCACTGGGGTTTGGGGTAGTGCAGAGATGAGATTGTATCCCCCGTGTTGAGATTATTGGAGTTTGGGTTAAGGGGGAGCTGGGGTCGGTGCCTCAACCCAAAATTATCAGGGTTTGGGGTAGAAGGGGGAAATGGGATCATCCCACAAACCCAAAATCATCAGTGTTTTGGGTATGGAGTCAGTGTTGGGGTTTGGGGAAAGAGGGGGCTGTGCCTTCCCAGATAATGAAAGTGTGGTCTTACCGGGATGAGGCTTCCTCAATGCGCTCGAAGGTGCGAGCCACCGCCAGGTAGGGGACACTGAGGGAGAGGGGTTGTGACACCTCTAGAGCCACTCCCCCCATGAACCACTCCAGTGTCCCTCATCATCCCCCATAGCCCACATCCAATGACTCCATAAGCCCATATCATATTCCTATGTCTCCCATGACCCAATTTCCCCCATCACTGCACGTCCCACCCTGTGACCCCATCACCCCCGATGTCCCCTGAGTCCCTCATCACTCCCCATGACTCCATGTCCCACCTCACTGTTCCCCCATCAACGCCCCTATGACGCCAAATCCCATCTCAAGGTCTCCCATCATCCCATCACCCCAAGTCCCACCCGAATGGCCTTCCATGACCCAATGTTCCCCACAACCATACATCACACCCTGTGACCCTATAATCCCCTATGATCCCCCAAGGCTCCCAGCACCCACCATGACCCCACATCTTCTATCTCCCCCCCCGACCCAATCCATGTTCCCCAGTAACCTCATTTCCTACCCCAGGTCCCACCCTGTTACGAACCACCCTATGCTGCACCCCAGTGTCCCCCATAACCTCCCATGATCCCACATCTCCCATCACCCCACATCCTGACCTGTGACCCCAACACTCCCCCCCACCATGACCCACCCCATATCCTTCACCATTCCCATTTGGGGTCCCCTCCCAAAGCACCCACCTGTGCCCATGCCCCCAGCACGCATCCTGCACTGGGTGGTACCCACTCCTGCTGGGGTCATACTGGGATGGCTCCACCGGTATATGGCTGCGGGGACAATGATGGGGGGACACAGTGGTGGCACCACCAGGGACCCCTGTGTCATCCCACCAACGTCACCCACCTGTTGGGGGCTGGAGCTTTGCGGGGAGAGGGAGGTCCCTTGTCCTGGTCGCCGGGTGACTGACGGCAGCGCTTGGATGCAGGGGGGGCACTGTCCCTGTCCCCATCACTGTCTGCATCCCTGTCCCCTGGCTGCTGTGGGGAGGGGGGACAGCAGGGGACACGAAGAGACGTGGGGGGTAGAGGGGCAGAGCTGCTGCCAGGGGATGTGGCATCCTGTGGGCAAATATGGAGGGTTAAGGGGGGACAGCGATAGGGCTGGGAGGGGACAGAGACCACCAGCATAAGACTAGGAGGCAATGGAATGGGGCTGGTGCAGGACTGGGAGGCACTGTAGTGGCAACAAGAGATACTGGGGTGACAAAGCGGGACCACAGCTGGACTGGAAGGCACTGGGAGAGCAATGGGACAGGACTGGGAGACGCAGGGTTGGGACTGAAGCAGGACTGGAAAGGAGTGGGGGGTGGCACTGGTAGATACTGGGGTGACAGAGCAGGACTGGGGCTCGATTGACAGGCACTGGGAGGAACTGGGCAGGCACTGGGGCTCTCACCGCGCTCCCATCGGGGTCCCGACGTTCCTGGGGGCTCCCTTCGTGGGGGCTCTGCTCCAGCTTCTGCGCACGCGCTCTGAGAGGGGAGGAGGCTCAGAGCCGGGGTGTGCGGTGAGCGGGGTGGGGCAGCATCCCGGATCCCCCCCCTCCCAAAAAAAAAACTTCCCAATCCCCCCCAGCCCGTCCCCGCCCCACTCACGGGACGGCGCCATCTGCAGCTCTGGGGGGGGCGAAGAAAGACCTGTGGGGAGGGAGGGGAGAAGAAAGGGAAGAGGGGTGTCACTACGGAGGGACATGGGGAGGGGAGGGGGAAGGAGGGGAGGGGGAAGGAGGGAGTCCGGTGCCGCGCTGCTCACGTGATCCGCCGCTGCATCGCTCCGCCGCCGTTTTCGCGGGGAAAAATCCGAGTGGGTGACGTCACTGCCGGCGGCCGGAAGCTGGGGGCGGGGCGCGGGGGGTGATGGGAGGTGTAGTTCGGCGCGTCAGGTCTGAGACCCGCGCCTGCATTAACAGCTGCGTACAGAGCTGCATACACAACTAAGCACACACATGCAGCTGTACACATCTGCATACATACATACACACCTACATATACACACCCAGCCCTACACACACCTACACACAGACCCAGACACAACCAACCTACACACGTTCACACACCTACGCGCACCCCTACATGCACACCCACTCCTATGCATGCCTACGCGCTTACAAATATACACCTATATGCAGCTACAGAGCCATGTACACCTACACAGACACACATCTGCACGTTCACACGCACATGCAAATACACGTGCCTATACTCACACACCTACACCAACTTACATACAGCTGTACACATCTACACACACTTGCACGAGTACATGCACACACACATATAGACACTCAACCCTGCACACACCGCTGCACCTACACAGCGGGACTGACACGCACGCTGCACACAGGCATTGGAAGCACTGGGGATACTGAGAGGACACTGAGCACTGTGTGTGTGGAGGGGGGGGGGTAGGAACCCGAGAGCGCCGCTGGGAGCACTGGGAGGACCGGAAGCTAGGGCTGTCATGGCGCCAGCGTCGCGGCGTGATGACGCCAAGGCGCGATGACGTCCCCTTCCTTTCTCCCTCCCCTCAGACGCCAAGATGGCGGCGGGCCGGACTCTATTTCCCAGGCGGCTTCGCGCGGCGGCCGCGCCCAATGGCGTTGCGCGGAGGGGGCGGGGTCGGGGCCGTGCGCTCGGCGCGGCTGTTGCCGTGC
>JACDJE010000918.1:0-60683 GCA_016647715.1 Pavo muticus
GGGCAAACCTCTCCGTGGAACTGTTTTTGCCCAGGGACCTGGGTCCACTTGGTGGGTGATGCAGAAAAACGGGGATGTTCAATGTGTACCACAAGGGAATTTGATGTTAGGGGAGTGCAATTAGTAGTTCTGTGTATCTATACGGACATGTATGTGTAATGCATTTTAATCATTGTTTGTTTGTATATATATGCGTATATATATATGTATACTGAGCATGATGTAGTGATGTAGAATAAGGGGTGGAATGTCACGGTTTTGTGATTTTTGGTTTTTCAGTATTCCACATCATAACATCACGTAGTGCATTGGGAGTTAAAGTGTTAACACTCTAATCCGTCTACCTGCCCCTACACGTCACGGAGGGGTGGGCTGGGGGTGGTGCTGCTTCTTTGGATTCCCAACTAAGAGGCAAGTGCTCCGTTAACTCTCTCTCTCCACTTTGTTTGATTTATCCGTCTCAATTAGATTGTATTATATTATATTATAGTTAGTAAAATAAGTTTACCTCCCTAGAGGTCTGTTTGTTTTTTTTCCTTTCCTTTTTCCTTCCCCTTCCTCTTTGGGGCGGGGGCTGGGAAGGGGGCCCTTGGGCCCACTGTCCCTGTCACGGGCATGGACTGGTCCAGGTAACCCCGTGACAGACACGCTGCGATCACTGAGGTTGAAGCAGCACATTCCTTCAACATCCTCACACCCGTTTCCTTGAGCCAACAGCAAGAAGTCAATAGCTGCTCTATTCTGTAGCAGTGCATGACGGACACTATTAAGATCTTCAAGCATAGCATTTAGCACAAGCTTTGTCATATTGGCCTGTTTCGCAGACCAGCAAGCCAATTTCTCTATCTGGGTCAAAACTGCCGCTGTCGAGACTCACTGCTCGGGCAGTGACGTGCCACATGACCGTGTCCCCCACATACTCGGCAAAGAACTTTTAGCAGGCCCTTCCTGCAGTCAGGAGGCCCTGACTGGCCTTTCCCAGAGGGATATTGCGCTCTAACGTGGCCATATTTGCCGCATCGGAAGCAGGGCCCTTGTTGCTGCAGAGATCTTTGCTGTTGCGGGCTGACAGCTGCGACTATAGCTGCAGCCAGCCCTTCAGCAGTTAAAGTTAACTTGAGCTTATCTAAAACATACTGAATAATTTCTAGCAACTCCTTAATATTGTCATGCGATTTCTGTCGCAGACAATCAATGATCACTGGCCCTTGGGCCGATTTCGGAAGATCAGACCCCTCTACAGCAGCTAAAAGCCTGTCTGCAAAGCTTTGAAAGGATTCATTTGCGCCCTGGGTAACATCTGTCCACGGAGCGGGTGGTTCGGCCTTATGCGCAAATTTTTTAAACGCCTCCATCATTGCATCTGTGGCCACTATGAGCTCCCCCGGCCTTAGTCTCGCTAACTGGCCCTGGGGCGAGGTCATTCCCACGGCCTTCCCTGAAAGTCGCGGGACGCTGGTCCCATGCAGGGGGTGGTTCGGGTCGACCTCTGCTGCCCCGGCAAGTCCCCTCAATTCGGTCATCCAGTCCGTCTCCCATAACGTATATTGAACCGGCTTGAGCACCATACGCATTAGGTTTATGATGTCGTAGGGGAGGAGGGGTCCCGGTGCAGTCAAAGCCTGTAGTGTGTTTAATGTCAGAGGCGATTTCAGGCCTCTTTTATCTATAAATTCCATCAGGTGCGTGACGCCTTTAGGGTCGAGCGGCTCCTATTCGGGACCATAATCGCTCACAATCACCGGGCATGCCTCTGGAATTATGCCTTTCCCCAGAGCCTCCAATCTAATCCGATTCCAGTCCGTCATTTGATCCTTCCCCCTCCACTCAAAGCCAGCCCCTTGCTTCTCACTTGCACTATCACTTTCATTATCATCCCTGGGAGTGACCAGAGATGGTAGGCTCTGCCCCCTGTCCGCATTGGGCAGACCTTTTGTCTGGCCCCTCCCCGGGCGGGCAGTAAGCTGATCCTGCTCATGTGGATCACGCCCACCCCCGCCCCCTTGAGTCAGGGAACACTGACGCATTTCTGATAAAGGATACAACGTTCCGCCTGTCGGGTCCGAATATGGAGACGGGGGCTCCGCCTCCTCTTGGCCCCTGTAGGCAACTACTCCTGAGCCTCCACCGGAATCCCCAGGGTCCGGTGTCCCGCCTCCATCGCCAAGACCCAAAAGCTGTCGAGCCTCTGCTGATACCTTTCCCTCCTCCCGGGCCGCTTTTAATGCCCCTAGTATCAAACTAAAAGTTTTTAACTCGGACCCGCCCTTATTGCCCAAGGCCCCATCTCTATTGCACAAGCAGGCAAAAGGAGAGCAGCCGCACCCCACCCCTCCCACCAACGGCGAGGGTGAAACAATGTTGCAATCCTCCCCTCCTGCTGGGTTGTGCAAAGAAGGATACAAAGGCTGCTGAGGTGGGGCGTGCTGAAGTGGAGCCGACGGAGCAACGGCTGTTGCAGACTGATAAGGGGGGGGGAAGCCCCCGCCCTCAACAGCTTCTTCTTCTTGTCCGCTCCTACAGGGAGTAGCTGGATCGCTGGGCACTGTCTTGTCGTCCGGCCTCAGCGGGTTGTCCGCACTCCAAGTCCTGGATGGAACTCTTGACCCGCTGCCCTCGGGGCCTCCCGACACCCCTCCCCATGAGATTGCTTCCCCATCAAGACCCAGGAGATCCCGGGCACGTGCTGTTATTTTGCCCTCCTCCTGTGCGGCTTTCAGAGCCCCTAAAATGAGACCCCAGGTCTTAAGTTCAGTGCCCTTCTGTGCGCACATTGCTCGCCACGCGAGGGTGGCAGTAATCCGATCCCAATTGTGGGAATCGAGAACATCATCGGGGGACCCCACTTCCCCCTCCCGCTGTAACCAGGATAAAAGAGCTGCAACCTCCTTCCTAGAAGGAGATTGCTTGGCGCAGTAGTCCTTACAGAACTGAAAAAGTACCTTATTAACCTGCTCCATAGCACGGAGGGAGGGGCTGGCCGTGGATCAACCAGCACGTACGTGGGAACACAAATGAGAAGTCAGGAACGATGCCGGCTGGCCAAGATCTCTTCCGCAGGACCCTCTACCCGGGTATCCACGCCTGCGGGTAGGAGGCACCGTGTCACCCGGTATGGCCTCGAGCAATTCTCCTCACATGGGGCACCATTTGTTGCCTTTTGTGAGTCTTGCTCATATACGGGCACAGCACGCGCAGCATGCCCGGGCCGAAAAGCACGTCCACACCAAGAGGGTGAATGGCAAAATGGGCGTTTATTGCAAGGAGATGGCAGCCTATATACTCTACATATCTTCTATGTACGTCATCTATGCCCTTCAAGCATGCGTCATACATTATTCATAGAGCGGGGGAGGTCCTATCGCGTCACATCCCGATACCCCGTTATCGCCTACTACAACAGGAGTGGAATGTAAGGAAAAGAAATGGAGAGGAGTGAAGGGAAAGGAAATGGAGTGGAGTCGAGGGAAAAGAGATGGATAGAAGAGGATGGAAACACAGTGGAGTGGAGCGGACGGTAAAGAAATTGAGAGGAGTGGAAAGAAATGGAGTAAAGAGGAGTAGACAGGAGGGAAATGAAGTTGAGTTAGGTGGAGAGGAGTGAAATGAAATGGATTGGCGTGGAGTTGAGGGGATTGAAATAGTGAGGAGTGGAGTTGAGGGAAATGGAGTGGAGTGGAGTGGAGGGAAAAGAAATGGAGTGGAGTGAAGGGAAAAGAGATGGAGTGGAGTGGATGGAAATGCAGTGGAGTGGAGTGGAGTGAAGTCAAATTCAATTAAGTGGAAAAAAGTTGAGTGGAATTAAATGGAGTGGAATGAAGTAGAGGGAAACGAAATGGAGTAGAGAGTATGGAAATGAAATTGAGTGTTCTGGTGGGAAATGAGATGTAGTGACGTGGAGAGAAATGGAATAAAATGGAGTGACGTTGAGGGAAATGGAATGGTGATAAGAGAAGTGGAGGGAAATAAAATACAGAGGAGTGGAGCGGAAGGAAATAGAGTGAAAAGGAGTGGAGGGAAAAAAATGGAGTGCAGTGGACTGAAACTGAGTAGAGTGGAGTGGAGAGGAGGGAAATGAAATTGATTGGAGTGGAGGGAAGTGAAAGGGAGTGAAGATGAATTAAATGAAATGGACGGTAGACAAGAAGCTGGACATGAGCCAGCAGTGCGCGCTTGCAGCCTGGAAGGCCAACTGTGTGTTCTGGGCTGCATTCAAAAAGGGGTGGCCAGCAGGGAGAGGGAGGTGATTGTCCCCCTCTACTCAGCTCTTGTGAGGCCCCATCTGGAGTACTGCGTCCAGGCCTGGGGCTCCCAGTACAGGAAAGACATGGAGCTCTTGGAGAGGGTCCCGAGGAGGGCCCCGAAGATGATCAGAGGGCTGGAGCACCTCTCCTATGAGGAAAGGTTGAGGGAACTGGGATTGTTCAGCTTGGAGAAGAGAAGGCTCCGGGGAGACCTCATTGTGGCCTTCCAGTACTTGAAGGGAGCATATAAACAGGAAGGGGAACGGCTGTTTCCGAGGGTGGATAGAGATAGGACAAGGGGGAATGGTTTTAAACTGAGACGGGAGGTTTAGGTTAGATATTAGGAGGAAGTTTTTCACACAGAGGGTGGTGACACACTGGAACAGGTTGCCCAAGGAGGTTGTGGATGCCCCATCTCTGGAGGCATTCAAGGCCAGGCTGGATGTGGCTCTGGGCAGCCTGGTCTAGTGGGTGGCGACCCTGCCCCATGGCAGGGGGGTTGAAACTAGATGATCATTGTGGACTTTTTCAACCCAGGCCATTCTATGATTGTATGAAATGGAGTGGAGAGGAGGGAAATAAAATTTAGTGGAGTGGAGTGGAGGGAGAAGAAATGGAGAGGAGTGGAGGGAAATGAAATGGAGTGTACTGGATGGAAATGATATATAGAGGAGCAAAGTTGAGGGAAACTGAATGGAGTGGAGTGGAGAGGAGGGAAATGGAATGGAGTGGATTGGAGCAAAAAAAAAAAAAGAGAGAAGTGCACTGGTGGGAAAGTGCAGTGGTGGGAAATTAAATGCAGTGGAGTTTAGGGGTATTAAATGGAGTAGAATGGAATGGAGGGAAATGATATGGAGTGTAGTGGAGGGAAATCTAATGGAATGGAGTGGAGTTGAGGGAAATGGAATGGAGTGGAGAATATGGAAATGAAATTGTGACAAGTGGAGTGGAAAGAAAAAATGGTGAAGAGTGAAGTGGATGGAAATGGAGTGGAGAGGAGTGGAGAGAAATGAAATGGAGTGGAGTGGAAGGAAAAGTAACAGAGAGGAGTCAAGAGGAAAGGAATATAATGGATTGGAGTAGAGGGAAATGAAATAAAGTGAAGATGAAAAAAATGAAACAGAGTGGAGTGGAGAGAAATGAAGTGGTGAGGAGTGGAGTGGAGTGAAATGAAAATGAATGGAGTTGGGTGGAATGAAGTGGAGTGGAGTGGGAAAAAATGAAGTAGAGTGGAGTGGAGGGAACTGAAATGGAGAGGAATGGAGTTGTGGGAAATGTAATGGAGTGGCATGTAGGGAGATGAAATGGTGACAAGTGGAGAGCTGGGAAATTAAATGGAGTGGGGTGTAATTGAGGGAAATGAAATAGAGTTGAATGGAGGTGAAGGAAATGAAATAGCATGGAGTGGAGGAAAATTAAATGGAGTGTGGTGGAGGGCCATGAGATTGAGTAAAGTGGATGGGAATGGAATGGAATTAAGTGGAGTGAAGTGGAGGGAAATGACATGGAGAGGAGTGGAGTTGAGGGAAATGGAATGGTGCGGAGTGTATGGAAATGAAATAGTGATAAGTGGCGTGGAGGGAAATAAAATAGTGAGGAGTGAAGTGAAGGGAAATAAAACAGAGTTGAGTGGAATGGAGTTAAATGGAGAGAAGTGGGCAGAAATGAAAGTGTAGTGGAGGGAAATGAGATTGAGTGAAGTGGAGGGAAAAGGAAATGAAGTGGAGTGGAGGGAAATGGAATGGAGTGGAAGGTAGGGAAATGAAATGGTGAGAAGTGGAGTGGTGGGATATGAAATTAAGTAGAGTGGAGTTGAGTGGAATGAAGTAGAGTAGACTGGAGTGATGGGAAATAAAATTGAGTGGAGTGGTGTGAAATGGAGTGCAGTGGAGGGAATGGAAATAGAGTGCAGTGGAAGGAAATGGATTTGAGTGGAGTGGAGGGAAAAGTGAAGGAGTAGTGATGGAGTAGAATGGAGTGGAGTGGACAGAAATGAAATTGAGTGGAGTGGAAGGAAATGGAGTAGAGATGAGTGGAGAGGAGAAAAATGAAATGGATTAGAGTGGAGTGGAAGGAAACTGAATGGAGTGGAGTGGAGCAGAGGGAAATGGAATAGTGAGAAGTGGAGTGGAGAGAAATGGAGTGGAGTAGAGGGAAATGAAATGGTGAGGAGTGTAGTTGTGGGAAATAAAATGGAGTGGAGTGGAGTTGAGGGGAATTAAATGGAGTTCAATGGAGTGGTGGGAAATGAAGTGGAGTTGAGTGGAGGGAAAAGGAATGGAGTGGAGTGGAGGGAAATGACATGAAAAGGAGTGGAGATGAGTTAAATGGAATGGAGTGCAGTGGAGGGAAATGAAATGGTGATAAGTGAAGTGTAGGGAAAAAAGTGTGAAAAGAGGCGTGGAAAGAAATAAAGTGGAGGGGAGTGGAGGAAAAGGCAATGGAGTGAAGTTGAAAGAAATGCAGTAGAGAGGAGTGGAAAGAAGTGAAATGAAATGGAGTGAAGTGGAGAGGAGGGAAATGAAATCGAGTGAAGATGAAAGAAATAAAATGGAGTGGAGTGGAGAAAATTAAAATGGTGAGGATTAGAGCTGACAAAGGAAATGGAGTGGAGTGGAGGGGAAAGAAAAAGAGCGGAGAGGAAGGAAATGAAGTGGAGTTCAGTGGAGTGGAGGGAAATGAGTTGGAGTGGAGTGGAGGGAAATGGAGTGGAGTGGAGTGGAGTGGAGGGAAATGAAACAGAGTAGTGGAGGGAAATGAGTTGGAGTGGAGTGGAGGGAAATGGAGTGGAGTGGAGCGGAGTGGAGGGAAATGAAACTGAGAGTAGTGGAGGGAAATGAGATGGAGGGAAGTGGAGGGAAATGAAACTGAGTGGAGAGAAGTGGAGGGAAATGACATGAAGGGGAGTGAGGCTGAGGGAAAGGGAATGGAGTGGAGTGGAGGGATATGAAATGGTGATAAGTGGAGAGGAGGAAAATAAAATGGTGAGGAGTGGAGTGGAGGGAAATAAAATAGTGGAGAGGAGTGAAATAGAGTGGAGTGGAGAGAAAAAGGAAATAGAGTTCAGTGGAAGGAAATGGAGAAAGGAGGAGTGGAGAAGAAATAAATGAAATGGAGTGGAGTGGAGAGGAGAGGAGGGAAATGAAATAGAGTAGAGGGGAGTGGAGGGAAATGAAATGGATTGAAGTTGTGTGAAATGGAATTGAGTGGAGTAGAAGGAAATGAAATAGGGTGGAGAGGAGTGGAGGGAAATTAAATGGAATGGAGTGGAGTTGAGGGAAATGAAATGGTGAGGAGTGGAGTAGAGGGAAATGAAATGGTGTGGAGAGGAGTGTAAGGAAAAGAAATGGACGTGAGTGAAGGGAAAGGAAATGGAGTGGAAATGAAGGAACTGGAGTGGAGTAGAGTTGAGGGAAATGAAGTGGAGGAAAGTGGAGTTAAATGGAGAGGATTGGAGAGGAGAGAAATGGAATGGAGGGGATTGGAGCAGAGGGAAATGAAATGGAGTGGAATGGAAGGAAATGGAGTGGAGTGGACGGAAATGAAATAAAGAGGTGTGGAGGTAAATGAAATGGAGGGGAGTGGAGGTAAATGAAACGGAGTGGAGTGTAAGGAAATGGAGAGGAGTGCAGTGGAGGGAAAAGAAATGCAGAGGAGTGGAATGAAATGAAATTGAGTAGAGTTGAGTGGAGGGAAATTAAAGAGTGTGCAGTGGAGTAAAGTGGAAGAAAATGCAATGGAGTGGAGTGGAGTAAAATGAAATGAATTGTAGTGGAGAAAAATGGAGTAGAGAGGAGTGGAAAGGAGATAAATGAAATGGCGTGGAGGAGAGGGTAAAGAAATGGAGTGGAGTGGAAGGAAATTGAGAGGACTGCAGTTGAGGGAAATGAATTGGAGTGGAGAGGAGGGAAACGGAGATGCATGGTGTGGAGGGAAATGATTTGGTGTGGAGTGGAAGGAAATGCAGTGGAGTGGAGTAAAGGGATATGAAAGTGTCAACGGTTTAAGGACTGATTCGGCCCAGTTCCATGACTAGCGTGGCGGAGGGATTTTGCGAATCCGCACCTCCAGAAAGGGGAAACAGGGGACCCCAAAATAATTAAAAGCAGCAGCAACAATCTGAGGAGAAATGAACTAATTTACTAAATATGATATCTGAATGCAAGACTACATGCTAAAATACAATACAATTAGAATTGAAGCTAATAAATCAAATATAATGAGAGAGAGTGTCTGAAAGGTGGATAGGCCTCACCATAACGCTGAGGTGAGATGCACAGTCCGGCTGAGCAGCATGGAGAAGAGCCTGACAAAGAAGGGAAGGTCAGATGACCTACCAAGCCCTTCTATCTGTTCCCCCTGAGTAGAAATGATAACAGCACAGCTAAAAGTCTTCTGGGGAATGTAGTTCTTCTTCTCTTCTGGGACAGGCACCCAGAACTGTAGCATTAACACTTTAACTATCAGTGCAGTACAAGATGTTATGATGTGGAATACCGATAACCAAAAATCATAAAACCATGACAGAAATGGAGTAGAGTGGAGTGGATGGAAATGAAATGGAGTGGAGTTGAGGGAAATGGAGATGCGTGAGTGGAGTTAAGGAAATGTAGTGGGCTGTAGTGGAGTGAAGTGGAGGGAATCGAAATGGAGGGGAGTGGAATGAAAAAAGGGGACTGCAGTGGAGTGAAATGAAATGGAGCGGAGTGGAAGGAAATGAAATTTAGTGGAGTGGAGCAGAATGAAATGGAGTGCAGTGGAAGGAAATGGAGACAAGTGCAGTGGATCGAAATGGAGTGGAGTGGAGAGGAGTGGAGGGAAATGAAATGCTGAAGAGTGGAGTTGATGGAAATGAAATGGAGTGGAGCAGAGTTTGGGGAAAAGAAACGGTGTGGAGTGGAGCGAAATGAAGTGGAGTGGAGTTGGAAAGAATGGAGTGAAGTGGAACGTTGGGAAATGAAACTGAGTGTAGTGGAGGGCAATGAAATGGTGAGGAGTGGAGTGAATCGAAGTAAAATGGACTGGAGGGGAGGGAAATTAACTGGTTAGGAGTGGAGAGGAGGTAAATTAAATGTAGTGGAGTGGAGTGGAGGGAAATGGAATGGAGTGGAGTTGAGAGGAGGACAATGAAAAGGATTGGAGAGGAGTGAAGTGGAAGGAAATGAAAAGGAGTGGAGTTGAGGGGAAAAAATGGAGAGGAGTGGAAGGAAATGGAGTTGAGTGGAGGGGTGCGAGATGGAGTTCAGTGGAGGGGAATCAAAAGGAGTAGTGTGGAAGGAAATTGAGTGGAGGGATGGAGAGATGAAATGCAGTGGAGGGGAGTCTAGGGAAATGGTCTGGAGAGGAGTGGAGGGAAATTAAATAGTGTGGAGTGGATTGGAAAGAAATTAAATGGTGTGGAGTGGAAAGAATTGGAGTGGAGTTGAGTGGAGGGGTGGGAAATTAAATGGTGAGGAGAAGAGTGGAGGGAAATGAAATTGACTGGAATGGAGTGGAGGGAAATGGACTGGAGTGGAGTGGAGGGGTGGGAAATGAAATTGTGAGACCTGGATTTGAGGGAAATGAAATGGAGAGGAATTGAGTGGAGGGTAATGAAATGGAGTGGAGTTGACGGAAATGGAATGGAATGGAGTGGAGGGAAATGAAATGGTGTGATGTGGAGCACAAGGAAATGAAAAGGGATGGATTGAATGGAAATGAAATGGTTAGGAGTGCAGTGAAAGGAAATGAAATGGAGAGGAGAGGACTTGTGGGACATGGAGTGGAGTGGAGTGGAGTGGAAAGTAGGGAAAAGAAATGGAGTGAAGAAAAAATTAATGGAGTGGAGTGGAAGGAAATGAAATGGAGTGGAGATGAGTGGAAGGAAATGAAATGCAGTAGCGTGGAAGGAAACTGAGTTTAGTGGACTGAAGGGAAACGCAGTGGAGTGGATTGGAAGGAAATGAAATAGAGAGGAGTTGAGGGAAATGAAATGGAGTTGAAGAGAGTGGAATAAAATGGAGTGGAGTGGAGTGGAGTGGAGTGGAGTGGAGTGGAGTGGAGTGGAGTGGAGTGGAGTGGAGTGGAGTGGAGTGGAGTGGAGTGGAGTGGAAAAAATGGAGTGGAGTGGAGGTAAATGAAATGGAGAGTAGAGCTGTGGAGACGAAAGAAGTGAAATGGAGAGGAGTTGAGTGGAGGGAAATTAAATGTATTGGAGTGAACTGGAGTGGAGGGAAATGAAATGGTGAAGAGTGGAGTGGAGGGAACTGAAATGGAGAGGAGATGAGTGGAGATTATGGAAATGAAATGGAGAGGAGTAAAAGTAAATGTAGTGGAGTGGAGTGAAAAAAATGGAGAGGAGTGGAGGGAACTGAAACGGGGAGGAGAGGAGTGAAGATTATGGAAATGAAATGTAGAGGAGTGGAGTGGAGGGAAATGAAATGGAGCAGAGTGGATTGGAGGGATATCAAATGGCGAGAAGTGGATTTAAGGGACAAGAAATGGAGGGGAACAGAGTGGAGGGAAATTAAATGGAGTGGAGAGGAGGGAAATAAAATGGAGTGGATTGGACGGAAATTAAATGGTGGCAAGTGCAGCGTTCCGAAGTAAAAATGTGTAGACTGGATGGAACTTAAATGGTGAGGAGCGAAGTGAAAGGAAATTAAATGGAGTGGAATGGAGTTGAGGGAAATGAAATGGAGTGGAATAGAGTGGAGGGAAATGAAATGGAGTAGAGTGGACAGAAATAGGGTGATGGGGAAGGGAAGGCAGGCGATAGAAAAGATAGGAACGAAGCAAGAAGTCTTTATAGGAAGCAAGAGGGAGATAGTCACCACCATGGGTCCAGCGTGGTTCGTAGTTCAGTCATTGATCTTCAGTAGAGGTGGGTCGTCAGGCGTTGTTCCGTTGACAACGATGGTGACCACGGCAATGACGGCGAATAATTTCCAATGGCAGTACAAACTAATTTATAAGTCCAAAGTGGTTGAGTCAGCTCCTTTTGGAGTGACAGCTTCTGGCTTTTGGATCTCAGCAGGAACTCCTTTTGTTCTTATCACCCTGGCCTTGCCAGCAGATAAGAGGGAGTATGGAGGCGCCAACTTGTATCCTGTCTTGACATGATACAGTGGTATCATCCCCCAATCTCCCATAGCAAACAGGAGTTATTTGGTTACAGGACAGATCTTCTGCCAGTAAACAGTCCAGTAAACAGTCCAGAGCACTTCCTTCCGAAGGCATACAGCTCCAAAGAAATGCTTTCACAAGTAAAATTGCCAGAAAGTGATGTTGATTGCCACATGGAAACACCCACCTTTAATCTCCTTGAGTCTTATCACCAGAAATACCTCAGGAAGCAAGCTTTGAGCCAGAAAACAAAGAAGGATTCATACAGAAGTGCACCATAGGGAAATGAAAAGAAGTGGACTGGATGGAACTTAAATGGTGAGGAGTGAAGTGAAAGGAAATTAAACGGAGTGTGTCACGGTTTTGTGATTTTGGTTTTCAGTATTCCACATCATAACATCATGTAGTGCATTGGGAGTTAAAGTGTTAACACTCTAATCCGGCTACCTGTCCCTACACATCACGGAGGGACGGGCTGGGGGTGGGTCTTCTTCGATTCCCCGACGAAGAGGCAAGTGCTCCGATAACTCTCTCTCTCCACTTTGTTTGATTTATCCGTCTTAATTAGATTGTATTATATTATAGTTAGTAAAATAAGTTTGCCTCCCTAGAGGTCTGTTCATTTTCTTTCCCAGCCCCCCCCTTCCCCCAAAGAAAACGGGAAGGGAAAGGGAAAGGAAAATCAAGCCAATTTGCAGAGGTAAAGGCTGTCCAGCTGGCCTTGGACTTTGCTGAACGAGAGAGGTGGCCAATGCTTTATCTATATACGGACTCATGGATGGTGGCAAATGCTTTATGGAGGTGATTACAGCAGTGGGAGCAAAATAACTGGCAGCAGAGGGGTAAACCTATTTGGGCAGCTGAACTGTGGAAAGACATTGCTGCCCGAATAAAGGATATGGTTGTAAAGGTGCGCCACGTAGATGCTCATGTACCCAAGAGTCAGGCTACTGAAGAACAACAAAACAACCATCAGATAGATCAAGCTGCCAAAATTGAGGTAGCTCAAATAGACTTGGACTGGCAGAACAAAAGTGAATTATTTCTAGCTCGGTGGGTCCACAAGACCTCGGGCCATCAAGGAAGAGATGCAACATATAAGTGGGCTGGAGACCGAGGGGTGGACTTGACTATGGATGCTATTGCACAAGTTATTCATGACTGTGACACATGTGCCATAATTAAACAAGCCAAGACGATGAAACCTCTTTTGGGGGAAGGGCGATGGCAGAAGTATAAATATGGGGAGGCGTGGCAGGTTGATTATATCACCTTGCCACGATCTCGCGATGGTAAGCGTTATGTGCCCCGTGACAGAGTGGAATGGAGTTGAGGGAAATTAAATGGAGTAGAGTGGACGGAAATGACATGTAGAAGAGTGGAGTAGAGGGAAATGGAGTGGGGTGGAGGGAAATGAAAGGGAGTGCAGTGGAGTGAAGTGGAGGGAAATGAAATGGACTGGAGTGGAGAAAACTGGAGAAGAGAAGAGTGGAGAGGAGAGATAAAATGGCATGGAGATGAGGGAAACGAAACAGCAGAGTGGAAGGAAGGGAAATGGTGTGGAGTGGAGTGGCAGGAAATGTAATTGAGTGGAGTGGAAGGAAATTGAGCTGAGTGGAAAGGAGAGAAATGATTTGAAGTGGAGTGGAGGAAAATAAAATAGAGTGGACTTGAGGGAAATAAAATGGAGTGGAGTGGAGTGGAAGAGGAGTGGAGAGGAGAGGAGTGGAGATGAAGGAAATGAAATTGAGAGGAGTGGAGTGGAGGGAAATGAAACTGAGAGGAGTGGAATGTAGGGAAACCATATGTAGTGGAGTGGAGTTGAGGGAGATGACAGAGTGGAGTGGAGAGTAGGGAAAATAAATGGAGTGGAGTGAAGTGAAAGGAAATGGAGTGAAGTTGAAGGAATTTGAGAGGAGTAGAGTGGAGAGAAAAGGAAAATGAGTGGAGTGCAGGGAAATGAAATTTATTGGAGTGGAAGTAAATGTAGTGGTGTGGATAGGAGTGAAATTAGATGTAGTGGATTGGAGGGAAAGGGAGTAGAGTGTAGTGGAGGGAAATGACGGAGAGAGTAGAGGAGTAGAGGGAAAAGGAATGGAGTGGAGTTGAGGGAAATATGATGAAAGGAAGTGGAGCGATGGGAAATGAAACGGGGTGGATTGGACATAAGTGGAATAGTGAGGAGTGGAGAGGAGGGAAATAAAATGGAGTAAAGTGAACTGGAGTTGAGGGAAATGAAATTCACAGGAGTGGAGGGAAATTAAATTTTTAGGTGTGGGGTGCAGGGAAATGGAGTGAAGTGGAAGGAAATGGAGTAGACTGGAGTGGAGAGGAGGGAAATGAAATGGAGTGGAGATAAGGGAAATGAAATGGAGCGGAGTAGAGTGGACAGAAATGAAATGGTGTGCAGTGGAGTGAAATGAAATTGAGTAGAGTGGAGTGGAGGGAAATGAAGTGGATTGGAGTTGAGGGATATGAAATGCGGTGAAATGGAGTGGAGGGAAAGGGGATTGAGTGGAGTGGAGGGAAATAATAAGTGGTGTGGAGGAATATGGAGTGGAGTGGCGTGGAGGGAAATTAAATTGTGATAAGTGGAGTGGAGGGAAATAATTGGTGATGAGCTGAGAGAAGGGAAATATAATTGAGTGGAGTGGAGTGAAACGGAGTAGAGTGGGGTGGTAGGAAATGGAGTAGACTGGAGTGGAGTAGAGGGAAATTAAATGGAGTAGAGTGGAGTGTAAGGAAATGAAATGGAGAAGAGTGGACTGGAGGGAAATTTAACAAAGAGGAGTGGAGTCGAGGGAAATGAAATGAAGTGGATTGGAGTTGAGGGATACGAAATGATGTGAAGTGCAGTGTAGGGAAAAAAACGAAGTGGTGTGGAGGAATATGGAGTGGAGTGGCATGGAGGGAAATGAAATTGTGATAAGTGGAGAGGAGGGAAATAAAATGGTGAGGAGCTGAGAGGAGGGAAATAAAATTGAGTGGAGTGGAGTGAAATGGAGTGGAGTGGGGGGGTAGGAAATGGAGTAGACTGGAGTGGAGATGAGGGAAATGAAATGGAGTGGAGTAGAGTGGAGGAAAACGAAATTGAGTAGAGTGGATTGGAGAGAAATTTAACGGAGAGGACTTGAGTCGAGGGAAACGAAAAGGAGTGGACTGGAGTTGAGGGATATGAAACGGAATGAAGTGGAGTGGAGGGAAAAGGGGGTGAGTGGAGTGGACGGAAAAAAAAAAGAAGTTGTGAGGAGGAATATGGAGTGGAGTAGTGTGGACGGAAATGAAATGGTGATATGTGAAGTGGATGGAAATAAATTGGTGAGGAGCTGAGAGGAGGGAAATAAAATTGAGTGGAGTGGAGTGAAATGGAGTGGAGGGGGGTGGAAGGAAATGGAGTAGACTGGAGTGGAGTGGAGGGAAACGAAATGGAGTAGAGTGGAGTGTAAGGAAATGAAATGGAGGAGAGTGGAGTGGAGGGAAATTTAACAAAGAGGAGTGGAGTCGAGGGAAATGAAATGGAGTGGATTGGAGTTGAGGGATATGAAAAGGAGTGGAGTGGAGTGGAGGGAAAAGGGGTTGAGTGGAGTGGAGGGAAATAAAACGAAGTGGAGTGGAGGGATATGGACTGGAGTGGAGTGGAGTGGAGTGGAGGGAAATGAAATGGCAAGGAGCGGAGTGGAGAGAAATAAAATTGAGTGGAGTGGAGTGAAATAGAGTGAAGTGGAGGGAAAGGACATTAAGTGGAGTGGAAGGAAATTGAGTAGCCAGGAGTGGAGAAGAGGGAAATGGAGTGGAGTGGTGTGGTGGGAAATTGATTGCAGTGGAGTGGATAGAACTGAAATAGAGTGGAGGGGAGTGGAGAGAAATGGAGTGGAGTGGAGTTGAGGGAAATGAAATGGAGTGAAGTGGAGGGATGTGAAAAGTTGAGGAAGTGAAGTGGTGGGAAATAAAATGGAGTGGAGTAGAGCTGAGGGGAAAGAAATGGAGGTGAATGGAGTGGAGGGAAATGAAATGGAGCAGAGTGGAGTAAAATGAGATGGAGTGAAGTGCAGGGAAATGAAATGGCGTGGAGTGGAGGGATGTGAAATGGCAAGGAGTGGAGTTGTGGGAAGGGGAATGAAAAAGAGTGGATTGGAAGGAAATGAAGTGGAGTTGCGTGGAGGGAAATTAAATAAAGTGGAGTGGAGTGGAGTGGAGGAAAATGGAATGGAATGGGGTGGAGGGGAAAGAAGCAAAAAGGAGTGGAGTGGAGGGAAATGAAATGGTGAGGAGTGGAGTTGAGGGAAATGTTTTTGTGTGGAGTGGAGTGAAATGGTGTGCAGTGGATTGGAGGGAAATGAAATTGAGTTGAGTGAAGTTGAAAATGAGCCCCACAGTAAAAAGCGGGAAAGGGACTTCACAGAAACTGGGATAGGGGTAATTAGAAATAATAGCTTAAGTAGAGGGTGCACACCATTTCATTTCCTTCCAGTCCACTCCATTTCCCTCCAATACACACCACTTTATTTTATTTCCCTCCACTCCAGTCCACTCCACTCCATTTCCTTCAACTAGACTCCATTTCCATCCCCTCCACTCTTTTTCATTTCCCTCTGCTCCCCTCCACTCCATTTAATTTCCCTCCACTCAACTCCTCACCATTTTTTATCCCTCCCCTCCACTCAATTTCATTTCCATCCTCTCCACTCCTCTCTATTTCATTTCCCTCAACTCCACTCCACTCAATTTTCCTGCACTCCACTCCTTTTCATTTCCCTCCAATGCACTCCACTCCATTTCCCTCAGCGCCACTCCACTTTTAATCCGTTTAATTTCCCTCCACTCAACTCCTCTCCATTTCTTTTCCTTCCACTCAACACTCCTACATATCATGTCCCTGAACTTCACTTCACTCCATTTCCCTCCAATCCACTCCATCTCATTTCCCTCAACTCCACTCCATTTTCCTGCACTCCACTCCATTTCATTTCCCTCCATTGCCCTCCATTTCATTTCCCTCCTCTTCGCTTCATTTCATTTCCTACCACTTTGCTCAATTTCATTTCCCTCACCTCCACGCCATTTCATTTCTCTTCTCTCCGCTCCACTCTACTGCATTTTCCTCCACTCCACTCCATTTCCCTCCACTGAACCCATTTCATTTCCCTCCACTAAACTCCACTCCATTTCATTTCCCTCCACTCCACTCAAGTCCATTTCATTTCCTGTTGTAGTGTCCAGGCAAAATCCCTTAGCCAAAGTAGGAAAACCTGGGGAGAAAGCAATTCCGGCACGGACTCAGAGACACCAATATGGTTAACAAAGCCGAGCCGTTTATTGTTCGAACAAAGCAAGCTTTTATACACTTGAGTGCTATGTTACTTTCAGGTCGTTGCTAGGCATTGTTATCTTTAGGTCGAAGGCTCCCTTTTTCCATGGGGCACAACATCACAGGCCAGAATGCAGTTTGTCCAACTCCCTCATTCCTGGCCGATCCAGGGTACAGAGCTCCTTCTTCCCACGGAGCCGTACGTGCTGTTTTGTTCGCAATGGTCGAGAGATAAGTAGACATGCCCGCATTCCTGGAGCCACTCCTCCACAATTTCCCATCTCACCACTCCTCTCTATTTCCTTCCACTCCACTCCCTTTCATTTTGCTACACCTTACTCCATTTCATTTCCCTCCATTTCTCTTAACATAATTTTCTTCAACTACTCTCCATTTCCTTTTCCTTCTCCCCACTCCGTTTCTTTCCCCTACACTCTACTCCACTCCATTTCCATCCACTCCACACCCTTTCATTTCTCCCCAATCCTGTCCACTCCATTAACCTCCACTCCACTCTGTTTCATATCCCTCCACTCAACTCCAGTCAACTCAATTTAGCTCCCCTCCTCTCCACTCGTCTACTCCATTTCCTTCCACTCCACTTCATTTCCTTTCCCTCCTCTCCACTCAATTTCACTGAACTTTACTCAATTTTTTTTCCCTCCATTCCACTTATCACTATTTCATTTCCCTCCACTCCACTCCCCTCAGTTTCATTTCCCTGTTCTCCACTCCATACCATTTCCCTCCACTCCAATTGGTTTCATATTCCTCCACTCCACTTCATTTCCCTCCAGTCTACTCCTCTCTATTTCCTTGAACTCCATTTCATTCCCTTTCCCTTCCCTTCACTCCACTCCATTTCTTTTCCCTACACTCCACTCAACTCCATTTCATTTCTCTCAAGGCCTCTCTCTCCTTTTAATTTCCCTTCACTCCACTCCATTTCTTTTCCTTCTACTCCTGTTTCCTCCATTTCATTTCACTTCACTCCACTTCCCTCCATTCCAATCTATCTCATTTCACTGCTCTCCACTCCACTACATTTTCTTCACTCAATTCAGTTTCATTTCCTTGTGCTCCACTCTTTTTAATTTCCCTCCACACCACTGAAAATGGGCCCCACAGTAAAAAGAGGGAAAGGGGCTTCACAGAAACTGGGATAGGGGTAATTAGAAATAGTTTATGTAGAGGGTGTTAGAAGAAGGGGGACTGCAGACACTAAGTCTGGGATAATGAGGAAATGAAGGCCATAAAGATAAGGGTTTGAGAACAGCCCAAGGCCGTCTGGCAGTGAGGTGATTAGATGTCCACAAGGCAAGCTGGAACTGGTTTGGGGGCTACCCCCGCTGCAGGGTCAAGAAGTGTACAGAGTTTACAGCGAGGAAGATGATGAGTCTTCATCCCACAACCACCAGGAGGAGACCCTCATAACTCACTATGCACGTGCAAAGGGGGGGGACTGCATGCTAATGGGCTATCGGGAATGTAATGAATATGCATCCGAATTCCTGGAAACTATTGATTATGTATTAGTTCAGCCTATATCTGTACCAAGCTTTTTCCTGACGGTGTGCAAGTTTGGTGGAATTATCCCCCTTGCACAAGGGTGTATGCACATCGCTAATAAACACATACCTGCTCTATATCCTTACAGGCTATAGAGTTTGATTTCTGCACGTCAATTTGGCACCCCAGATGGGACCTGCTGTGTTCAGCTGCAGGACCGGCTGAGAGGGGAGACGCCTTTGGCGCACCCCAAGATTTCTCGAAAGGACTCCCTTTCCTCACCCGATCACTGCGGGAACAGACAAGGACCATCCATCAGCGGACCAGGTCTGTGTATGGAAAGAGGGAACCCGTAAGTCATGAGGAGACATCCTACGCGAGGTATGAAGGAGCAAATGCTCCCCCATGAGGAATGTGAGCTCACGGGTTAGGTTGCCGGCTGTGGTTAAGGCAGCTCCTTGGGGAGCTCCTGCAAAAGGGGACCTGTAAGTCGTACTCAAGGGCAAAGCGCTCCCCCTTAGGTGGTTGGTTGTAGGATATAGTGGGTATCCTGTCAAAAGGTTATCTGGGTTCTCCTGGCTGTGATACCGGGAGTTTTAGGTTGTATGATCATTATTACCATCTGTTGCAACTGTTCGGTACCGTGTATTTGAATTAATACCATCAAAATATTTGAAATATCCTCTGAGGAGATTTGAAATGAGAAATCTCTGACTCGGATTTCGATTAAGCTGGCATTGTGTGTCCTGAGTGAATGTGGTACGAGTGAGAAGAGATGCCCGTTCCATTCAGGATCTGAGTATCAACCCGTTTATGGAATATTGTGTTTTGCTTGCGAGGGGGTGTGAGGTTAAACAGCGTTACTTGTAAGGGGGGGGGGAGGTGGAGAGGATAGGGCACTGGAAGTGAGAATAGCCTTCAACTGCAGAGATCTAGGAAATCCGAAATCCCAGTGTTAGCACTGTGTCACGGTTTTGTGATTTTTTTTGGTTTTCAGTATTCCACATCATAACATCATGTAGTGCACTGGGAGTTAAAGTTTTAATACTCTATCCAGGTACCTATCCCTGCACGTCACGGAGCATGGGATCATTCCCCCAGGGGGAGGTCCCTCGGGCCCTTCTTCTTCTCCAACCGACGAAGAGGCAGGTGCTCTGATAACTCTCTCTCTCCTATTTTATTCGATTTATTAGTCTCAATTTTCAATTAGATTGTATTATATTATAGTTAGTGAAATAAGTTTACCTCCCTAGACGGTCTATTCGTTTTTTCCTTTCCCTTTCCCGTTTTCGGGAGGGGGCTCGAGAAGGGGCCCAAGGGCCTACTGCCCCTGTCATGGGCATAGATTGGTCCGGATAACCCCGTGACAATGAGTGAAAGGGGCATTCAGGTAGGAGACGGGAGTTCATTTCTGCATAACTATAAACATACCTGACAATGCATTATTGTACCTGGAGCTAAATCTTACACAGAAAAATATGTCAGGCATCTTGGAAGACTGAAAAACAAGGACTGTCCTGATTTGCAGTGCAAGTTCCTGGTCTTTTTTGGATGCATATAGGGTAAAGTACCCCTGGTACAGGTTCTTTTCAGAGAATCTAAAGGCAATACATGTCTTGTTCACATGTTGTTAGGGATTTATAAGCAGTTGAAAAGCATCTTTTATTTTTGTGGTTGAAAGGCACAGAAATAGAAGACCTTGTACAGCTATTGCATTAGCCTACCCTTTTTAATCTCAAACATCTTCATTCTATAGAGACTAATAATGTATTGAGAGCAGAGTTTATTTCTTAAACTCCTTATGCAAGGTGGCATGTATGAGGAAAGAGTGATCCTAGACATATAATAAATACACGAGAATAATGTCAAAACAATATATTATAGAATGGCCTGGGTTGAAAAGGACCACAATGATCATCTAGTTTCAACTCCTCTGCTATGTGCAGGATCACCAGCCACCAGACCAGGCTGCCCAGAGCCACATCCAGCCTGGCCTTGAATGCCTCCAGGGATGGGGCATCCACAACCCCCTTGGGCAACCAATCTGTTCCAGCACCAATATTTCAGATTTATTTATTTATTTATTTATTTATTTACAGGGAGGTGATTGTCCCTCTCTACTCTGCCCTCGTGAGGCCCCATCTGGAGTCCTGTGTTCAGGTCTGGGGCCCCCAATACAAGAGAGACAGAGAGCTGTTGGAGAGGGTCCAGAGGTGGGCCACAAAGATTGTAGGGCTGGAGCACCTCCCCTACAAAGACAGGCTGAGGGAGCTGGGCTTGTTCAGCCTGGAGAAAAGAAGGCTACAGGTGACCTAATTGCTGCCTTTCNGAGGTTTTAGCCGAAGGGGGAAATCCCCAAGTTAAATCGGATCAATCACAGGAAACACCAGTAACAATGTCAGTTGCCCCTGTGGAAGGCAAGAAATGGAAACGAGGGTCCTCGCGTCTAGAACAAAAAAAGGAAGAAGCGGAGGAGGAGGCAGAGAAGGATCCAGGCGAGGGGACCTCCTCAGAACCAGTATCGAGAAAGGCAAAAGAAAAAACTAAGAGACATGAAGAAGAAAGTGATGAAGAGGAGGTCTCTATTACTCTTTGTCGACCTCTGAAGTTGACTGAAATCCAAGGCTCAAGAAAGGAGTTTACACGGCAACCGAACGAAACTCTTGTTTCCTGGTTGCTTCGCTGCTGGGACAAAGGGGCCAATAGCTTGTCTCCAGATGGTAATGAAGCTCACCAACAAGGAGGTATCGCCAGAGACGCAGCTATCGACAGAGGGATTAGTAGATGTTGGGATGGGGCTACCACCCTCTGGGAACGACTGTTAATACCCGTGAAGGAAAGATATCCCTACAAAGACAATTTGAAGCCTGTGATAATACAGTGGGATACAGTCGAAAAAGGAATCCAGTATTTAAGGGAAATAGCCATGGTGGAAATGTTGTATAACCCTAATTATGTTCCTAATGATCCACGCCAAGACCATGATCCGGAGAGAGTGGGGACAACACCTGAAACATGGCGGCAACTCACAACAACAGCACCAGAAAGATATGCTGCTACACTAGCATCAATGTTTAAGAGATACGAGGACCAACTGAGAAGACCCTTAATTCTCGAATTGGTTATTATGCTTCAAAACTATGAACAACTGCTACCTCCAAGTCACGCTTCCACTTCTGCCATCTCTCAAGTAACAGACCAACTGAGTAAAGTGCAAGAGCAAGTGTCTGTACTGATGAATCATGGCAAACCCGTAGTAGTATCAGAAATGCCTGATGAAGATCAGGATAATCCAAGGAGCCTAATGAAGGGAATGAATGAGCTGATCAAAGTAATGAAAATCCAACTAATTAAAGATGATGAACCCTCCTTCTCACCTGCATCAACAAAAATCTCAGCTATTAAAGGCAAACGCTTCCTGGCTCAAGCAAGGAATACTACGCCGCGTGTTGCCTTGCGGCGTTACCTACGTGGCCATGGAGAAGACATGAGGAAATGGGATGGCCAAGCTACTCCTGTACTACAGGCACGGGTGAGAGAATTACAAAAATTAATCTCCAGACTAGTTGCTCCAGTTACCACAGGTAATGAATAGAGGGGCCCTGCCCACAGTCAGGGGGGGGAAAGGGATAATAGATTTTATTGGACTGTGTGGATTCGATGGCCTGGCACATCAGAACCACAGAAATATAAGGCACTGGTGGATACCGGGGCACAGTGCACTCTAATGCCCTCTAGTTATGAAGAGACAGAATCAATACATATTTCTGGAGTGACTGGGGGCTCTCAAGAATTGACTGCGTTGGAGGCTGAGATAAGCCTCCCTGGTAAAGACTGGCAAAAACATCCTATTGTGACTGGACCAGAGGCTCCAGGCATACTTGGCACTGATTTGAAGCTGCCAAAATTGAGGTAGCAGAAATAGACTGCAACTGGCAAAACAAGGGTGAATTATTTCTAGCTCGGTGGGCCCATGAGACCTCGGGCCATCAAGGAAGGGATGCAACATATAAGTGGGCTAGAGACCGAGGGGTGGACTTTACTATGGACGCTACTGCACAAGTTATTCATGACTGTGACACATGCGCCATAATTAAGCAAGCCAAGAGGATGAAACCTCTTTTGGGGGAAGGGCGATGGCAGAAGTATAAATATGGGGAGGCATGGCAGGTTGATTATATCACCTTGCCACGATCTCGTGATGTTAAGCGTTATGTGCTCACCATGGTGGAGGCAACCACTGGGTGACTTGAAACATATGCAGTATCCCATGCTACCGCCTGAAACACCATATTGGGTCTGGAGGAACAAGTCCTGTGGCAACATGGCACTCCAGAAAGAATTGAGTCAGATAATGGGACTCATTTCAAAAATTCTCTTGTAAATACTTGGGGCAAAGATCATGGCATTGAGTGGATTTATCATATTCCCTATCATGCACCAGCCTCCGGTAAGATCGAACGCTACAACGGGTTGTTAAAAACCATGTTGAAAGCAATGGGTGGCGGAACATTTAAGAATTGGGAGAAGAATCTGGCAGAAGCCACCTGGCTGGTCAATACCAGAGGATCTATCAATCGTGATGGTCCAACCCAGTCCAGCTTCCTGCATACTGTAGAGGGAGATAAAGTCCCTGTAGTACATGTAAAGAGCATGTTGGGAATAGCGGTCTGGGTCCTTCCAGCCTCTGGAAAGGGCAAACCTCTCCGTGAAACTGTTTTTGCCCAGGGACCTGGGTCCACTTGGTGGGTGATGCAGAAAAACGGGGATGTTCAATCTGTACCACAAGGGAATTTGATGTTAGCGATGTGCAATTAGTAGTTCTGTGTATGTATATGGACATGTATGTGTAATGCATTTTAATCACTGTTTGTTTGTATATACGTATATATAAGTATATTGAGCATGATGTAGTGATGTAGAATAAGGGGTGGAATGTCACGGTTTTGTGATTTTGGTTTTTCAGTATTCCACATCATAACATCATGTAGTGCATTGGGAGTTGAAGTGTTAACACTCTAATCCGGCTATCTGTCCCTACACGTCACGGAGGTGGGCTGGGGTTGGTCTTCTTCTTTGATTCCCATCGAAGAGGCAAGTGCTCCGATAACTCTCTCTCTCCACTTTGTTTGATTTATCCGTCTCAATTAGATTGTATTATATTATATTATAGTTAGTAAAATAAGTTTACCTCCCTAGAGGTCTGTTTGTTTTCTTTCGTTTCCTTTTCCCTTCCCCTTCCTCTTTTGGGGGTGGGGCTGGGAAGGGGGCCCTTGGGCCCACTGTCCCTGTCACGGGCATAGACTGGTCCAGGTAACCCTGTGACACTCTTCTTTTCGGCTTGGAGACTCTCTCTCTCATTTTGTACTGTCTCCCGGAGACTCTCCCTTTCAGCTCGGAGACTCTCCTGGAAACTCTCTCTTTCAGCCTGGAGATTCTGTTTCTCATCAAGATGACTCTCTGGAACTGGAGATTCTCCCTATCAGCTCTGAGACACTCTCTTTCAGCTTGGAAACTCTCTCTCAATTTCAGAAACTCTCTCCCTCTGAGACAGTATGGAATAAGGCCCGATATGCATTAGCCAGGCCCCAAATCATTTGTGCCTCCTCAGATCTGCCTGAGCCGCAACATTCCTGTCTCAAATATCGGTTTAGGCTCTCAGGGTCTTCCAGGTGTTCAGGAGTAAAGTTCCAAGACACCGAAGATGTCCATCTCTCTAAAGTCTCTCCCAAGCCTCTCCACACTCCCTGCCACTCAGTATTCTCTGGTTTTGGGGAAGGCTTCTTCAAAATATGATAAATACAAATACTGAGTGAAATGATGAGTAGTACATTCAGGGAGACTGACACCATGATCAGACGAGCATTCAAAAACTGCATAAATGATTCAAAGGGGAGACTGGGAGCCTGCTTAAAAATCACAAGTTCTCTAAAATTAGCAGCTCCCTCTGCAAACAGGTATAAAAGAGAAAGANATTTCCCATCTCACCACTCCTCTCTATTTCCTTCCACTCCACTCCCTTTCATTTTGCTACACCTTACTCCATTTCATTTCCCTCCATTTCTCTTAACATAATTTTCTTCAACTACTCTCCATTTCCTTTTCCTTCTCCCCACTCCGTTTCTTTCCCCTACACTCTACTCCACTCCATTTCCATCCACTCCACACCCTTTCATTTCTCCCCAATCCTGTCCACTCCATTAACCTCCACTCCACTCTGTTTCATATCCCTCCACTCAACTCCAGTCAACTCAATTTAGCTCCCCTCCTCTCCACTCGTCTACTCCATTTCCTTCCACTCCACTTCATTTCCTTTCCCTCCTCTCCACTCAATTTCACTGAACTTTACTCAATTTTTTTTCCCTCCATTCCACTTATCACTATTTCATTTCCCTCCACTCCACTCCCCTCAGTTTCATTTCCTTGTTCTCCACTCCATACCATTTCCCTCCACTCCAATTGGTTTCATATTCCTCCACTCCACTTCATTTCCCTCCAGTCTACTCCTCTCTATTTCCTTGAACTCCATTTCATTCCCTTTCCCTTCCCTTCACTCCACTCCATTTCTTTTCCCTACACTCCACTCAACTCCATTTCATTTCTCTCAAGGCCTCTCTCTCCTTTTAATTTCCCTTCACTCCACTCCATTTCTTTTCCTTCTACTCCTGTTTCCTCCATTTCATTTCACTTCACTCCACTTCCCTCCATTCCAATCTATCTCATTTCACTGCTCTCCACTCCACTACATTTTCTTCACTCAATTCAGTTTCATTTCCTTGTGCTCCACTCTTTTTAATTTCCCTCCACACCACTGAAAATGGGCCCCACAGTAAAAAGAGGGAAAGGGGCTTCACAGAAACTGGGATAGGGGTAATTAGAAATAGTTTATGTAGAGGGTGTTAGAAGAAGGGGGACTGCAGACACTAAGTCTGGGATAATGAGGAAATGAAGGCCATAAAGATAAGGGTTTGAGAACAGCCCAAGGCCGTCTGGCAGTGAGGTGATTAGATGTCCACAAGGCAAGCTGGAACTGGTTTGGGGGCTACCCCCGCTGCAGGGTCAAGAAGTGTACAGAGTTTACAGCGAGGAAGATGATGAGTCTTCATCCCACAACCACCAGGAGGAGACCCTCATAACTCACTATGCACGTGCAAAGGGGGGGGACTGCATGCTAATGGGCTATCGGGAATGTAATGAATATGCATCCGAATTCCTGGAAACTATTGATTATGNCTCTTTACAGAAGTAAGTTTACAAATATCCCAGAATATTGGCAGTCTGCCTGGACTTTCAAGGTCAAGTTTTCAGTGAGCACCTGTGAGAAAGATAAACTTTCCCAATGAAGCTCTCTGAGAGCAGAGAGAGAGATTTGTTCTAAAAAGCTAAAAAGCAGCTTTTGCCCACATTCTCCACCAAGAATGTCAATGGTTTACGGGCTGGTTCGGCCCGGTTCCGTGACGAGTGGGACGGAGGGATTTCACAAAATCCGCACCTCCGGAAAAGGGAAACAGGGGACCCCAAAATAATTAAAGATAAAGTGGCAGTGATCTGAAGGGAAACAAACCAATTTTCTAAATATTGTGTCGGAATGCAAGATAACACACTATAATACAATATAATTAGAATTGAAGCTAAGAAATCAAATATAATGAGAGAGAGGTATTGTCGAAAAACTGGGTAGGCCACACCATAACGCTGAGGTGAGATGCGCAGTCCGGTTGAGCAGCAGGGAGAGAGTCTGACGAAGAAGAGCTCGTCAGATGACCTACCAAGGCCTTATATCTGTTCCCCCTGAGCGGAATGATAACAGCACAGCAAACAGGCTTCTGGGGACCGTAGTTGTTCTTCTCTTCTGGGACAGGTACCTGGAACAGTTTAACTCCCAGTGCACTACATGATGTTATGATGTGGAATACTGATAACCAAAAATCATAAAACCATGACACTTCCTCTGTTTTCTCCTTCTCTTTCTTCTGTTCTATATGAGGCGACGCTCGTTTTATTTTCTGTCCTCTTACAGGGGCAACTGACATCAATTCTGTTGCTTCCTGTGATTGATCAGGTTTGCCATTTTCTGTGCTCTTTCTCACCAGCTCAGCTCAGAGTCTGTCTTGTTTGGTTAGGGGGAGGTCTCGTTCAGCTTGGAGAATGTCTTATTGAGATTGATGTTTGACTCATTCAGTTTGGAGACTGTCAAGCTGGGATTGGAAGGAATCTCACTCGGATTGGAGGGTGTCTTGTTCATTTCGAAGGGTGTCTCATTCAGATTGGAGGTCTTTTCTGTCAGATTGGAGACTTTCCTTCCCATCTCAGAGACTCTCTCGCTGAGTCTGGATATTCTGTTTCTCAGCAAGAAGATTCTATTTCTGAAAATGGAGATTCTCCCTCTTGGCTCAGAGACACTCTCTTTCATTTTGGAAACTCTGTTTCTCGACTAGGAGACTCTCTGTCTGGATTGGGAGATTCTTCCTCTCGATTTGGAATCTCTCCAGAAGACTCTCTCTTTCAGTGTGGAGACTCTCCCTTTCGGCTCAGAGGCTCTCCCTTTCAGTTTCGGAGACTCTCTCCCTCTCTGGGGAGTATTGAATAAGGCCCGATAAGCATAAGCCAGGCCCCAAATAATTTGGGCCTCCTCAGATCTGCCTGAGCCACAACATCCCTGTCTCAAATATCTGTTTAGGCTCTCAGAGTCTTTCAGGTGCTCAGGAGTAAAGTTCCATGACACCAGGGATGTCCATCTCTCTAAAGTCTCTCCCAAGTCCCTCCACACTCCCTGCCACTCAGTATTCTCTGGCTTTGGGAAAGGCTTCCTCAAAACATAAATACAGATACTGAGTGAAATGATGAGGAGTACATTCAGGGAGATTGTCATGGGGTTACCTAGATCATTCTGTCACGGAGTTATCTAGATCAATCTGTGCCTGCGACAGGGGGCAGCAGGCCTGTGGGCCCCTTGGCCCCAAAATGGGAAGGGAAAAGGGGAAAGGTAAAGAGATGGGAGCTGGGCCCAAAAACAGCAGCAGCGATCTAAGGAGGAAAACTTAATTTTACTAAATATGCTATCGAAATGCAAGATAACACAATATAATACAATCTAATTGAAATTGAGGCTAATAAATCAAATAAAATAAGAGAGAGAGTGTCCGAAACCAAAAGGCCTACTTTGAGCTGAAGGCGCACGGCTGGGGAGCACACCCACACACTGCCAGGCAGCGAGCAAGAGAGAGCTTGAGCCAGAGAGCGAGATCCTGTGACTTCCTCCCGTGACTTATCTTCCTCTCTGACTGTAAAGTCCCCTGGGATATGCAGTTCTTCTTCTCTTCTGAGAACCAGGTATCTGGAAAGTTGTCAGTCCATGGAACTGGAGTATTAACTCTTTAATTACCTGTGCTTTACATGATGTTATGATGTGGAATACCGATAGCAAAATTATAAAACCATGACACCATCTGTGTCCGTGACAGGGGAACAGCAGGCCCACAGGCCCACAGGCCCAAAAGGGGAGGAGAAGGGGAGGTTCTGATGGTTTACAGGCTGGTTCGACCCAGTACTGAGACTAATTGGGCAGGGGACCCTTTTCCCCTTTCCCCAGGAAAAGGGAAAGGGAAAGGGGGAAGGGTAGGGAAATGGGAGCTGGGCCCAAAGACAGAACAGCAGCTACGATCTGAGGAGGAAAGTTTATTTACTAAATATGAGATCAGAATGCAATATAGCACAGTATAATTCAGTATATAATTGGAACTGTGGCTAATAAATCAAGTAAAATGAGAGAGAGAGTGTCCGAAACTGAAGGCCTTACTCTGAATTGAAGGTAAAATGGCTGGGGAGCACACCCACACACTGCCAGGCAGCGAGAGAGAGAGTGAGTCTCTTGACTTGCAAGTCTTCTCTTCCCCTCGGAACTCAAAGTCCACTGGGGTATGTAGTTCTTCTTCTCTTCTGAGAACCTGGTATCAAGAAATATGTCAGTGCACGAAACTGAAGTATTAACTCTTTAATTCCACAAGCTTTACATGATTTTATGATATGAAATACCGATAGCAAAAATCATAAAATCATAACTACGATAACAAAAACCATAAAACCATGAAAACTCCACTCCACTCCACTTCAGTCAACTCCATTTCCCTCCAATCCATGCTACTCCATTTCATTTCCTTCCACTCCACTCCACTCCATTTAATTTCATTTCCTTCCACTCAACTCCACTCCTCTCCACTCCATTTAATTTCATTTCCTTCCACTCCACTCCATTCCAGTTTTTATCCCTCCACTCCGCTCCATTTCATTTCCCTCAACTACACTCTGATCAAATCAATTTCATATCCCTCCACTCCCCTGCACTACATTTCATTCCATTCCACTCCAGTACTCTCCATTTCCCTCCATTCTGCTCAACTCCATTTTATTTCCCTCCACTCCACTCCACTCCCCTCCCCGCCCCTCCACTCCACTCCACTCCCCTTCACTCCACTTTAATCCCTTTCATTTACTTTTTCTCCACTTCACTCCATTTTATTTCATTTCCCTCCACTGCTCTACACTCAATTTCCCACCTCCCAACTTCATTTCTTTTCTCTCCACTCTACTCCATTCCTCTCCACTCCACTCCATTTCATTTCTTTCCACTCCACTCCATTTCATTTTTGTCCACTCCATTGCACTCCATTTCATTTCCCTCCACACAGCTCCACTCCATTTTTCTCCATTTACTTTTTTTCCATTCCACTCCACTCCACTCCACTTCACTGCATTTCAATTTCCCTCCACTCTGGTCAATTCCACTCCATTTTATTTCCCTCTGTCATGGTTTTATGATTTTTGATATCTGCATTCCACATCATAACATCATGTAAAGCACAGGTAATTAAAGAGTTAATACTCTAGTTCTGTGGAATGACAACTTTCCAGATACCTGGTTCTCAGAAGAGAAGAAGAACTACATACCCCAGAGGACTTTGCGTTCAGAGCAGAAGATAAGACCCGCAAGTCACGGGACTCACTCTCTCTCACTGCCTGGCAGTGTGTGGGTGTGCTACCCAGACATTGCGCCTTCAGTTCAGGGTAAGGTTTTCGGTTTTGGACACTCTCTCTCTTTTTGTTTTGTTTTATTAGCCTCAATTCCAATTATATTGTATTATATTGTGTTATCTTGCATTCTGATATCGTATTTAGTAAAATTAACTTTCCTCCTCGGATTGTAGCCACTGTTCTGTCTTTGGGCCCAGCTCCCATCTCCCTACCCATCACCTCTCCTTTTCCCCTTTTTTTGGGGGGGCCGGGGGGCCCACAGGACTACTGCCCCCTGTCATGGACACAGATTGATCCAGATAACAGTTCTTCTTCTCTTTTGAGAACCAGGTGTCTGGAGTATTAACTCTTTAATTACCCGTGCTTTGCATGATTTTATGATTTGGAATACCAATAGCAAAAATTACAAAACCATGACAGCTAGAGAGTTGCTGAGCTAGCTTTGACCTTCATAGATTAGATTGTAGGCCAGTCAGTCTGCCAGACTGTAGACACCATACCAAGTGTTTTTGTTTTTTTTTTTCCCTTTTTAGCAAATGCTAGCTGTGAATCTGTTCTTCATTTTAGGAGCGCTGCATAAAGGATTAAAGGCCATTATGTTTTTTGGAACTTATTGGTTTCTTATTAAGTTCATCATTTTCTGTTGTGGAGTTGTGTATATATATATATAAATAATTAAGGGCACTGATGGAATCACCTGCCTGGTACCTATATGCAATGCTGTATGACTTGAATATTGACCATTACATGCCAGATGGAATAGCTAATTTTACAAACAACACGATGTTCAAACTGGTTCCCAGGCTCTTTTCTCGGTTCTTTACGTATTTTTGGAATGCCAAGTTAGTAATCATGTTCATGCTCATGTTATCAATCTCCTTGAATGTATTCTTCTCCATTCATGTTATGGGGAAGAAGTCTTCTCCAAAACCAGAGAATGTTGACTGGCAGGGAAGATGGAGAGGTTTAGGAAAAATCTTAGAAGCGTGGGGACCCGCAATGTCATGGGATTTCACTCTTGAACACCTGTGGGATCCTGAGAAACTAAGCCAGTATTTCAGTCAGGGATGGTGTGGTTTACACAGATCTAAAGAGGTACAGCTTATTTGGGGCTTGGCTTGTGTTTACTGAGCTCTATATAATACTATTCCGGAGAGAGAGCTTCCGAGCTGAGGTTCAAGCCAAAGGGGGAAGTCTCCAAGTCAAACCTGATCAGTCACAGGAGACACCAGTATTGTTGTCGGTTGCCCCTGTGGAAGGCCAGAAATGGAAATGGGTGTCCTCGCGTCTAGAACGGAAAGAAGAAGCAGAGGATGTAGAGGAAGATCCAGGCAAGGGGCCGCCCTCAAAACCATCGTCATCGAGAAAGGCAAAAGAAAAAACTAAGAGACATGGAGAGGAGAGTCTCTATTACTGTTCGTCAACCTCTGAAGATGACTGAAATCCAAGGCTCAAGAAAGGAGTTTACACGACGCCCAAACAAGACTTATGTTTCCTGGTTGCTTCACTGTTGGGACAACGGGGCCAGTAGCATGTCTCTAGATGGTAACTAAGCTCGTCAACTAGAAAGCATTGCCCAAAACTCAGCTATTGACAGAGGGATTAGTAGATGTTTGGATGGAGCTGCCACCCTCTGGGAACAAGTGTTATCAGCCGTGAAGGAAAGGCAACCTTTCAAAGATGATCTGAAGCCTGAGATGAAAAAGTGGAATACTGTTGAAAAAGGTATCCAGTATTTGAGGGAAACAGCTGTGGTGGAAATGTTGTATGACCCCATGTTTGTTCCTAACAATCCACTCCAAGACCATGATCCTGAGAGAGTGAAGAGTTGAATTAAGGAAAGTAGGTTAGGTTAAAAGTTATGTGCCTTCATGAGGTGTTGAATCGACAGCTGCAGATTTGACCTTGCTAAGCCAGGTTTGGCTCCCGATAACAGATGCTTTTCTACAGACTTAGACAATTAGTGCAGACAGCAGGTCTCCTGTTTTTCCAAATAGCGTCATTAGCTATCCTATCTCTGAAATGCAAGGTAGCAGGGTCTAACAGTAAAACCACAAATAAACAAAGAAGCAGCGGATTGGTGAACAGAGTTGTGGCCGATGAGACGACCAACCAGAGCCAGCCAAGTGTCCTCCATCCTAACCCAAGTCTAAGAAAATAAGACAAAAACCTTCATCAGAAAGACCACCAAGAGATACATGTGTAAAAGAGCTGAGACTTGGAGCGAGGGGAAAATGTCAATCATTCTGGGGACTCATTGTAATAACCCAGCCTTTTCGTGGACATCTAATGTATATGTAAGCAGCTTGCTCTTTAAGTATGTGCCTTTCTTGCCCCCCGGTATGCAGGCTAGGTGGGAATATCCCCCCTGCATCCAGCATGTGCGCAGCGCTGAATAAGCATACCTGCTTTATAACTACTCTGCGGTTATAGAGTTTGATGGCCACACATCAGAGTATGCCTGATATATGGCGGAAACTCACAAGAACAGCACCAGAAAGGTACGCTGGTACACTAGCAGCAACGTTTGACAGATGTGAGTACCAACAGAGAAGACACGCAGTTTTTAAACTGATTATTACACTTCAAAACTTTGAACAAAAGCTACCTCCATCTCACGCTTTCATTTCAGCCATCTCAAAAGTAACACAGACCAGATAAAGTAGATGAGGAATTGTCTCTATTGATTAATCATGACAAACCTGTAGTAGTATCAGAAACACTTGATGAAGATCAGGATGACCAAAGGAGTCTACTGAAGGAGCTGATAAAACTAATTAAAGGTGATGAATCCTCCTCATCCCCTGTATCATCAAAAATCTCAGCTATTAAAGGTAAACGCCTTCCTGCTCAAGAAAAAGACAGTAGTAAATCTATGTCGCATGCTGCCTTGTGGAGTTACTTACACGAGCACAGATAAGTCATGAAGAAGTGGCCTAGCATCCACTCCTGTACTACGAGCAGGGGTGAGAGAATTACAAAACAGATCAATCACCAGTACAATTGCTCCAGTTACAACAGGTAACCAAAAGAGGGGCCCTGCCCTCAGTGGGGGGGGAAAGGGATAATAGAGTTTATTGGACTGTGTGGATTCAATGGCCTGGCAAATCAGAACCACAGAAATATAAGGCACTGGTGGACACTGGTGCACAGTGCACTCCAATGCCCTCGAGTCATGGAGGGATGTTGTAGAATATTTGGATAACAAGGGATATAATTTGCTACGACTGAGTAATCCAGGCTGCAGCGGTCGGCGACCTTGGAGTGTTTGTGAGGGGGGTGGAAAACGGGGAGCTGGCAGCCGACAGTGAGAAAGTTTCTGATACTGCAAGAGATGTATAGTTGTTTTTTCTCTATGCACCAATCATAGAACTGTATTCGCCCACTATTTGCTAGATAAGTTATGTAATTTTTAGCTCACTACATAAGCTGTATGCGGTGTGTGTACTTTTAGCCCACTGCTTTCTCTATATAAGTGTGGATTTTCTGAATAAAGAGGATGATTTAATCATATTGATACGTGTCATGACTCTGGAACCGTCTCCTAGTCAGAGGGACAGAATCAATTTATATTTCTGGAGTGACCGGGGGTTCTCAAGATGGTAGACTACCGTGGCCTGAATGAAGTCACACCCCCACTGAGTGCTGCTGTGCTAGACATGTTTGAACTCCAGTATGAACTGGAGTCAAAAGCAGCCAAATGGTATGCCACCACTGAAATTGCTAATGCCTTCTTTTCCATTCCTTTGGCCACAGAATGTAGGCCACCGTTTGCTTTCACCTGGACAGGCATTCAGTATACCTAGAGTCATGTGCCAAAGGGGTGGAAACACAGCCCAACCATATGCCACGGATTGATCCAAAATGCATTGGAACAGCGCAGTGCTCCCGAGCACCTGAAGTATATTGATTATATTGTTGTGTGGGGCAATACAGCAGAGGAAGTTTTCAAGAAAGGAGACTGAATAATCCAAATTCTTCTGCAAGCTGGTTTCACTATTAAGAGAAACGAAGTGAAAGGACCTGCACAGGAAATCCAGTTCCTAGGTATAAAGTGGCAAGATGGACGTCATCACATTCCAACAGATGTGGTGGACAAAATCATTGCCATGTCTCTGACCACTAATGAGACAGAGACACAGTATTTTCTGGGCGAAGTGGGATTTTGGAGAATGCATGTTCCAAACTATAGCCTCATTGTAAGCCCCCTTTATCAGGTAACGCGGAAGAAGAATGATTTTACATGGGGCCCTGAGCAGCAGCAGGCTTTTGAACAGATTAAACAGGAGATAGCCTGTGCTGTGGCCCTAGGGTCAATACGAATGGGACAGGATGTGAAAAACATCCTTTACATTGCTGCTGGAGAGAAAGGTTCCACTTGGAGTCTGTGGCAAAGAGCCTCAGGAGAGATCCGAGGCCGACTCCTGGGATTCTGGAGTCGAGCATACAGGGGGTCGGAAGAGGGCTACACTCCAACTGAAAAGGAGATCTTAGCCGCGTATGGGGAGGTTCGGGCTGCTTCGGTTCGGGCTGCTTCGGATGTTGTCGGTACTGAAACGCAGCTCCTTCTAGCACCTCGACTGCCAGTGCTGAACTGGATGTTTAAAGGAAAGGTTCCCTCCCCCCATCATGCAACTGATGCCACTTGGAGTAAGTGGATTGCGCTGTTTACATAACGAGCTCGGATGGGGAACCTCAGTTGTCCAGGAATCTTAGAGCTGATCATGGACTGGCCTGAAGGCCAAAAGTTTGGAACATCACCAGCAGAAGAGGTGTCACGAGCTAAAGAGGCCCCACCATGCAATGAATTACCAGAAAATGAAAAGAAATTTGCCTTGTTCACAGATGGATCATGTCATATTGTGGGGAAGCATCACAGATGGAAAGCCGCTGTGTGGAGCCCCACACGACAAGTTGCAGAGGCCACTGAAGGGAAAGGAGAATCAAGCCAATTTGCAGAGGTAAAGGCTGTCCCACTGGCCTTAGATGTTGCTGAATGGGAGAGGTGGCCAATGCTTTATCTTTATACTGACTCATGGATTGTGGCAAATGCCTAATGGGGGTGGTTACAGCAGTGGGAGCAAAACAACTGGCAGCGGGTATCATTTCAAAAATTCTCTTGTAAATACTTGGGCCAAAGATCATGGCACTGAGTGGATTTATTATACCCCCTATCATGCACCAGCTTGTGCTAAAATCAAACGGGTTGTTAATAACTATGTTGAAAACAGTGGTTGTTCCTCTCCATTTTTTTTCCCAACAATAAACTCCACTCTGCTCCATTTCATTTCCCTCAGCTGCACTCTGGTCCATTTCATTTCCCTTGAATCCACATCACTCCATTCCACTTTGTTTAACTTCCCTCGACTCCACTCCACTCCATTTCTTTTCCTTCCACTCCACTCCGTTTCGTTCCATTTCTCTCTGCACCACTCAGATTGGTTTCCCTCCAGTCCACTCCACTCCATTATACTCCATTTAATTTCCTTCTACTCCACTCCTCTGCATTTCATATCATTTCCCTCCAGTGAACTCCACATCACTCCATTCAATTTCCATCCACTGCACTCCACTCCACTCCTTTTCACTTCCCTCCTCTCCACCCCATTTCATTTCACTCCGCTCCACTCTCATCCACTGCATTTCATTGCATTACCTCCCGCTCTGCTCCACTCCACACAATTTCATTTCCATCCAAGCTCACCACACAATTTCATTTTATTTCCATCCACTTCAATCCAGTCCACTCCTTTTTATTTCTCTCAACTCCACTCCATTTCATTTCCCTCTAATCCACTCCACTCCATTCGTTTTCATTTCTCTCAACTTCACTCCACTCCATTTAATTTCATTTCCCTCCAATCCACGCAATTTCATTCCATTTCCATCTACTCCACGCCGTTTCATTTCCCTCCGCACCACTCCACTCCATTTTACTCCATTTGTTTTCCTCCCACAATACTCCACTCCTCTGTATTTCATCTCATTTCCCTCCACTCCAGTACACTCCAATCCATTTCATTTCCATCTAATCCACTCCACTCCATCCCATTTCATTTCCCTTCCTTCATATTCACTCCACTCCTTTTCATTTCCCAGCACTCAACTCCACTCTGCTCCATTTCATTTCCCTCCACTGCACTCATCTCAATTTCATTTCCACTTCATTCTACTCCACTCAATTTAATTTCCCTCCACTCGACTCCACTCCACTCCTCTCGACTCCATTTCCTTTCATTTCCCTCTACTCCACTCCACTCCACTCCATTTCATTTCCTTCCACTGCACTCCACGCAACTTCCCTCCACTGCACTCTACACCATTGCATTTCCTTACACTCCACTCCACTCCACTCCATTTCATTTCATTTCATTTCACTCCTCTTCACTCCACTCCACTCCACTCACCTCCACTACACTGCATTTCATTTCATTTCCTCCCACTTTGCTCCACTCCACTCCCTTTAATTTCCCTCCACCCCACTCCACTAAACTATCCTCATCTGCACTGCATTCCATTTCATTTCCCTCAACTCCACTCCACTCCATTTCCATCTAATCCACTCCACTCAATTCCTCTTCATTTCACTTCCCTCAACTTCACTCCACTCCGTTTCAGTCCATTTCCCTCTACTTCACTCCCCTTCAGTTCCCTTAGCACCACTCCACTCCATTTACTTTCTTTCCACTCCACTCCAGTCCACATCTCTGCATTTCATTTCATTTCTCTCCGCTCCGGTCCATTCCACTCATTTTCATTTCATTTCCCTCCTCTCCACTCCACTCCATTTCATTTCGCACCACTGCAGTCCTATCAAGTCCATTTCCCGCCCCTCCACTCCACTCCACTGAATTTCATTTCCCTCCACTGCAGTCCTCCGCAGTCCATTTCCCTCCACTCCATTTAATTTACTTTCACTCCACTCCATTCCATGCCACTGCATTTCATTTCACTCCACTCTACAGAATTTCATTTGAATTCTTTCCACTTCACTCCACCCCACTCCACTCCATTTCATTGCCTTCCTCTCCACTCCACTCAACTACCCTCCACTGCACTCCACTGCATTTCATTCCCGTCCACTCAACTCCACTACACTCCATTTCACTCTACTCCACTCCTTTTCATTTCCTTTCACTGCAGTGCACTCTAGTCCATTTCCCTCCGCTCCACTCCACTCCATTTAATTTCATTTCCCTCCACTCCACGCAACTCCACTCCATGTAATTTCCTTCCTCTGGAGTACACTCCATTTCATTTCCCTCCACTCCTCTCCATAGCATTTCATTTCATTTCCATCCTCTCCACTCCACTCCATTCAATTTCTTTTCCCTCCACTAAAATCCATCTCATTTATCTCCTCTCCACTCCACTCCACTCCACTTCACTTCCCTCCACTCCACTACAGTGCATTTCCCTCCACTCCACTCCACTCCACTGCAGTTCCTGCCGATCCACTCCATTTCATTTCCCTCCACTCCACTTCTCTCCACTCCTTCTGACTTCCTCAACTCAACTCCACCACATTTCATTTCATTTCCCTCCACTGGACTCAGCTCCAAACCATTTCATTTCCCTCTAAACCTCTCCAATTCATTCCACTCCATTTCATTTCCCTCCACTACTCTCCGCTCCATTTCACTTCCCTCCACTCCAATCCATTGCATTTTCCTCCACTCCACTACAACCCACTCCACTACAACCCACTCCACTCAACTTCTTTTCACAGAATCACAGAATCACAGAATCAGTAAGGTTGGAAAAGACCTATAAGATCATCCAGTCCAACCATCCACCTATCATCAATAGTACACGCTAAACCATATCCCTCAACACAACATCCAAATGTTCCTTGAACACCTCCAGGGTCGGTGACTCCACTACCTCCCTGGGCAGCCCATTCCAGTGCCTGACCACTCTTTCAGAGAAGTAGTATTTCCTAATATCCAGCCTGAATCTTCCCTGGCACAGCTTGAAACCATTCCCTCTAGTCCTATCACCAGTTACACGAGAGAAGAGGCCGACCCCCAGCTCACTACAACCTCCCTTCAGGTAGTTATAGAGAGCAATAAGGTCTCCCCTGAGCCTCCTCTTCTCCAGACTGAACAATCCCAGCTCCCTCAGCCGCTCCTCATAAGGCCTGTGCTCCAGACCCCTCACCAGCTTTGTTGCCCTTCTTTGAACACGTTCCAGGGCCTCAATGTCTTTCTTGCAGTGAGGGGCCCAGAACTGGACACAGTACTCAAGGTGCGGCCTCACCAGAGCTGAGTACAGGGGGACAATTACTTCCCTGCTCCTGCTGGTCACACTACTTCTGATACAAGCCAGGATGCCATTGGCCTTCTTGGCCACCCAGGCACACTGCTGGCTCATGTTCAGCCGAGCGTCAACCAACACCCCCAGGTCCATTTCCTCTACACAGTCTTCTAGCCACTCCGCCCCAAGCCTGTAGCGTTGCTTGGGGTTGCTGTGGCCAAAGTGTAGGACCCGACATTTGGTCTTATTAAACCTCATCCCATTGGCTTCAGCCCAGCTATCCAGCCTGTCCAGATCCCTCTGTAGGGCCTCGCTACCCCCAGGCAGATCGACACTTCCAGCCAACTTGGTGTCATCTGCAAACTTACTGAGGGTGCACTCAATGCCCTCATCCAGGTCATCAATAAAGATATTGAAGAGGACAGGCCCCAGCACCGACCCCTGGGGAACACCACTCGTGACCGGTCGCCAGCTGGATTTAGCTCCATTGACCACCACTCTCTGGGCCCGGCCCTCCAGCCAGTTCCTTACCCAGCCAAGAGTGTACCTGTCCAAGCCACGGACTGCCAGCTTCTGCAGGAGAATAGTGTGGGAGACAGTGTCAAAGGCTTTGCTGAAGTCTAGGTAGACTACATCAACAGCCTTTCCCTCATCCACCAGGCGGGTCACTAGATCATAGAAGGAGATCAGGTTGGTCAAGCAGGACCTGCCCTTCGTGAACCCATGCTGGCTAGGCCTGATCCCCCGGTTGTCCCGCACTTGCCGCGTGATCTCCCTCAAGACAATCTGTTCCATAACCTTCCCTGGCACCGAGGTCAGGCTAACAGGCCTGTAGTTCCCCGGGTCCTCCTTACAGCCCTTCTTGTAGATGGGAGTCACATTGGCAAGCCTCCAGTCTTCCGGTACTTCACCAGTCAACAAGGAGCGCTGATAGATGATGGAAAGCGGCTCGGCTATCACCTCCGCCAGTTCCCTCAGCACTCTCGGGTGAATCTCATCCGGCCCCATGGACTTGTGACAGTCCAGTTGGAGTAGCAGGTCTCTGACTGTTTCCTCCTGAATCGTGGGTGGTTTAGTCTGCTCCCCAGCCGAGACTACCAGGTCAAAAAGTGGAGTACCCTGAGGATAACTGGTCTGACCTTTAAAGACAGACGTAAAGAAGGCATTCAGGACCTCTGCCTTTTCCTTATCCCCAGTAGTCATATTCCCAGCCTCATCCAGTAAAGAATGGAGATTCTCCTTAGTCCTCCTCTTACTGTTGATATATTTGTAAAAGGGTTTCTTGTTTCTTTTTATCCCAGCGGCCAGGTTGAGTTCGAGCTGGGCTTTCGCCTTTCTGATTTTCTCCCTGCACATCTTAACAACTTCTCTGTACTCTTTCTGAGTTGCCCGTCCCTTCTTCCACAGGATGTAGATTCTCTTTTTCTCCCGGAGCCTCAAGAATAGTTCCCTATTCATCCACGCCGGTCTCCTTCCCCGCCGGCTCATTTTGCAGCTCAGGGGGACAGCCTGCTCCTGCGCCTGTAAGACTACCTTCTTGAAGAGCAACCAGTTGTCTTGGACCCCTTTACCCTCTAAGACTGAATCCCAGGGGACTCCCCCTACTAGTCTTCTAAACAATTCAAAGTCCGCCCTCCGGAAGTCCAAGGTAGCAGTTTTGCTGTTCTTCCTCCTGGCTCCACCAAGAATCGAGAACTCTACCATCTCATGGTCACTCTGTCCAAGACAGCCCCCGACCTCCACATCTTCCACCAGACCTTCTCTGTTTGTGAACAGCAGGTCTAGCGGGGCAGCTCCTCTCGTAGGCTCTCTCACCAGCTGCATCAGAAAGTTATCCTCCATACACTCCAGAAACCTCCTAGACTGCTTCTTCTGCGCTGCGTTGTATTCCCAGCATATGTCAGGGAAGTTGAAGTCCCCCATGAGGACAAGGGCCGGCGATCTCGCAGCTTCTGCCAGCTGCTCATAGAACACCTCATCTGTCTCTTCATCCTGGTTCGGCGGTCTATAGCAGACGCCCACCAATATGTCTGCCTTGTCAGCCCTTCCCCTGATCTTTACCCATAGGGATTCAACCTTATCATCCCCAGCCACAAGCTCAGTAGCATCAAAGCACTCTCTAACATACAGAGCCACACCGCCACCCCTTCTTCCTTGCCTATCCTTCCTGAAGAGCTTGTAGCCATCCATTGCAGCACTCCAGTCATGGGAGCAGTCCCACCATGTTTCCGTAATGGCGACTAGGTCATAGCTTGCCTGCCGCACCATGGCTTCCAACTCTTCTTGTTTGTTGCCCATGCTGCGTGCATTGGTGTAGATGCACTTCAGCCGAGCCCCTCGCCTCATCCCTAATCCCATTGCCGCTCCCCCAGGCTCATCTCTAGCAGGCCTGGTTTTATCCCCTACCCCCTTCATATCTAGTTTAAAGCCCTCTCTACAAGTCCTGCCAGCTCCTGGGCAAGGATCCGTTTCCCCCTTCGAGACAGGTGAGACCCATCAGCAGACCCCAGGCCAGGTGCCGAGTAGACCGCCCCATGATCAAAGAACCCAAAATTCTTGCTTTTGCACCAGCCTTTCAGCCACGTGTTTATAAGGTGTGTTCTTCTGGTCGTCTCAGCATCCTTCCCTGCCACTGTAGGAATACAGGCAAATACTACCTGTACGCCTGCTCCTTCAACTAACCTCCCCAGTCTCCTAAAGTCATTTTTCATAGTCCTCAGGCTTCCGTCAGTGACCTCATCACTGCCAGCCTGAACTATCAATAAGGGATAATAATCAGAGGAGCGGATCAAACTAGGAAGTTTCCTAGAAATATCCCTGACCCGGGCCCCAGGGAGGCAGCACACCTCCCTACGGGTGGGGGCAGGCCGACATATTGGGCCTTCAGTTCCTCGTAGAAGGGAGTCTCCTATGACTATCACCCTCCTTTCTTTACTGGAGGAGGCAGTCTTTAAGCGTGGAGCTGGATGCCTCTCCTTGGGAACGCTTGGAGGTAGTTCTCCCACCTCATCCTCAGCCACCGCACCCTCCAGTTTCAGGGCTTCAAACCTATTACATAGAGGCAGCTGGGGAACCGAGGTAGGTCGGGATGGGGGTTGCCCGCATCGCCGAGCTGGGACCTGCTGCCATTCCTCCTCTGCCCTCAAGTTAGCTCTCTCAGTTTGACTGCGGCAAGGGAGAGGGTCCACTACAGTTTGGGGGGTGCAATCTCTGTGTCCTTCTCTCAGAGAGTCACACCACCAGTCAATCTCCCGCTCGCACTCTCTGATGGTTCTTAATCTCTCTACCTCCTCCCTAAGCTCCACCACCAGGCTGAGCAGCTCGTCCACCTGCTCGCACCTCGCACAAGTGGCATCCTTCCCATTCTCCCCTGGCAGCAGCAGGCTCAGGCACTCCCTACAGCCAGAGACCTGAACCGCTACGTTTCTTGGCAGGCCCTCTGTCTGGGTCGCCACAGTCCTCTTGGGGCAAGCCCGCCGCCTGGTAGAGACCATGTTTGAACCTGCGGTCTCGAGGTCTGTCAGTAGGAGAGCTGATCTCCTGAACAAAGACAAGGACAAAGCACTGACGTGTCCTGCCACAAGACACACCTCCCACACCTGCTACTGCGGTAATGTATGAGCAGTGTGGGCTGTGTTCACACTCTGACCTCCCTCCCCGGTGTCAGAGGAGGGTAACACCCCGTTCTCACCTGGTGTGATATGAGTGATATGTGGGCAGAAGCTAGCTTCTGCCCTCCCAAGAGCTGCTTTTAGTTTCCCAATGAACAGTCAAGGTCAGGCGCAAGAGATAAGAGCCAGCTCCGCCCCTGCTGCCTCAGCAGCCCACCTACAAGCTGCCAGCCCCCGGCGCCGGCACAGTGCTTTTGCTGCCTTCAAAACAGCCCTAAAAAGAGCTTTTTGGTCGGCTTTTTCGCTTTAGATCCCTTACCCAGCGCAGTCTTACCTGCTCTGCTCTTTCCCTCTGCTCCAATCCATTTCATTTCCCTCTTCTCCACTCCATTTCATTTCATTTCGTTTCATTTCATTTCATTTCATTTCCATCCACTTCACTCCAGTCTATTCCATTTCATTTCCCTAAACTCCACTCCACTCCATTACATTTCACGCTCATCCACTCCACTCCATTCCTCTTCATTTCACTTCACTTCACGCAAGTTCACACCACTGAATTTAATTTCCTCCATTCCAATTCATTTCATTCCGTTTCCCTCTACTGCACTCCGTTTCATTTAACTCCACTCCATTTCATTTCACTACCCTGCCCTCCATTCCAATACACACAACTCCATTTCATTTCCCTCCTCTCCACTCCACTCCATTTCATTTCATTTCCATCCACTTCACTCCACTTCACACCATTTCCCTAAACTCCACTTTACTCCATTTCATTTCCCTCTTATCATCTCCCCTCCCTTCCTCATAATTTCACTCCTCTCCATTTAATTTCCCTCTAGTGCACCCCATTTCATTCCATTTCCCTCTACTCCACTCCATTTTTCTGCATTTCATTTCCCTCCTCTCCACTCCACTCCACTCCACTCCACTCTACTGCATTTCATTTCCCTCCACTCCAATCTACTCCATTTAATTTCCTTCCACTGCACTCAACTCGATTTCATTTCATTTCATTTCCATCCTCTTCTCTCCTCAGCGCTCCAGTTTATTCAATTTCCATCCACTTCAATGCCATCCACTCCATTTCATTTCCCTCTTATCCACTCCACTCTGTCCCACTTCATTTCACTTCCCTCCACTCCACTCCATTTCATTCCCTCCACTCAAATCCACTCCCATCAACTCCTATCGACTCCATTTCCTTTATTTCCCGCTACTCCATTCCACTTCGTTTTACTCAATATTTCATTTCCCTCCACTCCACTCCACTCCACTGCATTTCATTTCATTTCCCTCCTGTCTTGCTCTAATTTATAGGAGGGAGAAGAGGTTCTTTTAGTATATTGTCATGGAGTTATCTAGATCAATCTATGCCCGTGACAGGGGGGCCCATGGGCCCCCCAGCCCCAAAAAATGGGAAGGGAAAATGGGAAGGGTAAAGAGATGGGAGCTGGGCTCCAAAAAAAAAAAAAAAAACAAAAACCAGAACAGCGGCAACGATCTAAGGAGGAAAACTTAATTTTACTAACTATGATATCGGAATGCAAGATAATGCAAGATAACACAATATAACACATCTAATTGAATTGAGGCTAATAAATCAAATAAAATAAGAGAGTTTTCCAAAACCAAAAAGCCTACTTTGAACTGAAGGCGCACGGCTTGGAAGCACACCCACTCACACTGCCAGGCCGCAAGCAAGAGAGCGAGTTCCCGTCCCAGAGCGGGATCCCGTGACTTCCTCCCATGACTTATCTTCCTCTCTGACCATGAGGTCCCCTGGGATATGTAGATCTTCTTCTCTTCTGAGAATCAGGTATCCGGAACATTGTCAGTCCACGGAACTGGAATATTAACTCTTTAATTACCCGTACTTTACATAATGTTATGATGTGGAATACCAGTAGCAAAATTACAAAACCATGACATTTATGTATACCCGATGGTGAGATTAAGACACAACGGGTCAAATGTTAGCCTGGCCAGTTTATTACAAATCCTAGTTGCTTAGGGATATGGGGAAGGGAAGATGGGCGATAGGAAAGAGATGATAGGAAATAAAAGCAAGGAGTCTTTGTAGAGAGCAAGAGAGATAGTCACCACCATTGGTCCAGTGAGGTTCGTAGTAGGTCCGCTGATCTCAGGAACTCGCCACCGTGGGGGATGAGAGAAAGCCAGGAACCTTTGCAGCAAGCAGGCCCCGGGGGGGTTCTTCCAAAGAGGTTTTTCCCCTCAGGGCATTCCTCTTTCAAAGGTTTCTTTAGGAGTTCTTCTCCAAAGTCCTTAGTTTAGTGAGGGCTTTTTATCCCCCATTTTTCAGGGTTTTTTTCTTCCTTTTTTCTGTTAGTGTGACACACCTTGCCCAACAGATAAGCTAGCAGGGAGTGGTGCCTTCTTTGACATGCACAAGCATTATTGCCTTTTGCAGTGGTCTGCACCTTCAAACCGCACTCCTGAAAAAGACTGCTTGTCCCTCTTCTGCTTATCTTTACAATCATATGCAGAGGTACTGTGGCATGGTGACATCCACAACTCACCCCCCTACATAATTTGCAGTTGTCAGTTAAAGTCTTATCACCAGAAAGGCCTCAAAAAGCAAACTTTGAGACAAAAAAGAAAAACAGTTTTGTCTTTCACAACTCCTCTCCAATCCACTCCATTTCATTAACATCCACTGCACTCTTCTCAACTCCAATTAATTTCCCTCCACTCATCTGTACTCCAGTCCTCTCAACTCCATTTATTTTCATTTACCTCTACTCCACTACACTCCACTCCATTTCATTTCCCTCCACATCACTCCACTCCACTCCATTTCATTTCCTTCCACTGCACTCCACTCCACTCCATTCATCCACTAAATTTCATTTCATTTCCATCCAATCCTCTCCACTCCATTTCATTTCCCTCCACTTCACTCTACCGCATTTACTATATTTCATTTCCCTCTAATCCACTCCACTCCATTCATCTTCATTTCACATCCCTCAACTTCACTCCACTCCATTTCCCTCCACTCCATTCATATCCATTTCATTTCCCTCCAATCATCTCCATTAAATTTCATTTATCTTACCTCAACTTCAATCAACTCCATTTCATTTCCCTCTACTCGACTCCACTCCATTGCATTTCCCTCTAATCCACTCCACTCCATTCCACTTCATTTCACTTCCATCCAATTCACTCCAATCCATTTCATTACCCTCCACTCCACAGCACTCCTTTTCGTTTCCCTACACTCCACTCCATTTCATACCATTTCCATCTACTTAACTCAATTTCATTTCCCTCTGCACCACTGCACACCATTTTACTCCATTTACTTTCCTTCCACTCCACTCCACTCCACTGCATTTCATTTACATCCACTACACTACACTCCACTCCATTGCATTTCCCTCTAATCGACTCCACTCCATTCCATTTCATTTCACTTCCTTCCAATTCACTCAAATCCATTTCATTTCCCTCCTCACCACCCCTCTCCATTTCATTTCCCTCCGATCCAGTTCATTTCATTCCTTTCCCCTCTACTCCAATTTACTCAATTTAATTTCCATCCACTGCAATCCACTCCACTCCATTTCATTTTCCTCTACTCCACTCAACTCCCCTCCTCTCAGCATTTCCTTTCATTTCACTCCACTGCACTCCACTCCATTTCATTTCCCTCAACTCCACTCCAATCCATTTCGTTTCCCTCCACTTCACTCCACTCCATTCATTTTCGTTTCCCTTCAATCCAATGCACTCCATTTCATTTCTCTACACTCCACTCCACTTCAATCCATTTCATTTTATTTCCTTCCACTTCACTCTACTGCATTTCATTTTCCTCCACTGCATTCGACTCCAGTGTATTTCCCTTCACTCCACTCCAATAAATTTCTTTTCATTTCCATCCACCCCACTCCATTCCATTTCATTTCCCTCCACTCCACTCAATTTTATTCCATTTCCCTCTACTCAACTCCATTTCATTTCCATCCACTGCACTCCACTCAACTTCCCTCTACTGCTCTCTAATCCATTGTATTTACCTGCAATATACTCCACTCCATTTCATATCCATCCACTCCATTTCATCTCCCACTAATCCACTCCGCTCCATTCCAATTCATTTCACTTCCCTCAACTTCACAGCACTCCATTTCATTTCCTTCCCCTCCACTCCAATCCATTACATTTCCCTCTACTCCACTCCACTACATTCCCCTTCTCTCCATGCAATCTCATTTCCCACTACTCCACTCAATGAGATTTCCCTCCACTCCTCTCCATTTCTTTTCCCTTTACTCCACTCCACTCTTCTCCATTTCATTCCACGCCACTCCTCTCCACTCCACTTCCTCCAAATCCTCTCCAATCCATTTCATTTCCCTCCACTCCACTCCACTCCACTCCACTCCATTTCCTTCCTCTCCACTCCATTTCCTTCCTCACCTCTCCAATCCTCTCCACTCCATTTCCCTCAACTCCACTACATTTCTTTTCTCTCCACTCCCCATTTTTTATTTTCACTCCACTAAAATCCACTCTATGTCCTACCACTCCCGTCTATTTCATATCCCTCCTATCCACTCTACTCCGTTTCTTTTCCCACCACTCCACTGCTCACGATATCATTTCCCTGCACTCCACTCCTCTCCATTTCATTTCCTTTCCCTCCACGCCTCTCAATTTCTTTTCCCTCCCCTCCACTCCATCACATTTCCTTCCAGTCCACTCCATTTCATTTCCTTTTAATCCACCCCACTCCACTTCATATCTCTCCGCTCTACTCCACTCTATTTCCCTCCACACCTCTCTTTTTCATTTCTTTTTATTCCACTCCAGTCAACTCCATTTCATTTCCCTCCTCTCTTCTCCAATCCATTTCATTTCCCTTCACTTTGCTCCTCTCCATTTCCCTCCACTCTGCACAATTTCATTTCCCTCTACTACACTCCATGTCATTTCCCTCCACTCCACTCCACTCCATTTCATTTCTTTGCACTCCAATCCATGTCATTTCCTTGCACTGCATTCTTCTCCACTCCATTCCACTCCACTACTCTCCACTCCACTCTATTTCATTTCTCTCAACTCCACCCCATTACATTTCCCTCCACTCCGCTCCACAACATTTCCCTGCACTCCACTCCACTTCATTTCATTTCCCTCCAGTCCACACTACTCCATTTCTAACCAATCCACTCCATTTCACTCCACTCCACTCCATTTCATTTCCCCCACTCCACTCCACTCGATTTCCCTCCACTCCTCTCCTCTCCATTCAATTTCCCTTCACTCCACTGCATTTCCCTCCACTCCATGCCATTCCGTTTACCTCCATTCCACTCCATTCCATTTCCTTCCACTCCACTCCATTTCATTTCCCACAACTCCCCTCCTTCTCATTTACCTTTATTCCACTCCACTCCACTCCACTCTATTTCCCTCCACTACACTCAATCTCATTTCCCTCCAGTCCGTTCCACTCTTTTTCCTTCCACTCCACTCCCTTTTTTTTCCCTCCACTCCACTCCACTCCACTCCACTCCACTCCACTCCACTCCACTCCACTCCACTCCACTCCACTCCACTCCATTATATTTCCCTCCTCTCCACTCCACTCCACTCCACTCCATGTCCTTCCACTCCCGTCCATTTCATATCCCCCCAGTCCACTCTTCTCCTTTTCATTTCCCACCACTCCACTGCTCGTGATTTCATTTCCCTGAACTCCTCTCCTCTCCATTTCATTTCCCTTCCCTCCACTCCTCTCAATTTAATTTTCCTCTACTACACACCATCTCATTTCCCTCCAGTGCACTCCATTTCATTTCCCAACACTCTAATCCATTTAGTTTCCTTTTAATCCACTCCACTCCATTTCATTTATCACCACTCCACTCTATTTCCCTCCACTACACTCCATCTAATTTCCCTTCAGACCACTCCATTTCAGTTCCTTCCACTCCATTCCACTCCATTTCCTTCCACTCCACTCCCTTTGTTTTCCCTCCACTCCACTCCATTTCCCTTCACTCCACTCTCCATTCCTTTTCCCTTAACTGAACTCCTCTCCATTTCATTTCCCTTCAAACCAGTACACTGCAGTTCCTTCCACTCCACTCCATTTCATTTCCCTCCACTCCAATCCATTTCATTTCCCTCCACTCCATTTCATTTCCCTCCACTACACTCTGTCTCAACTCCATTTCATTTCCCTCCACTCCACTCCATTTCGTTTCCTTCCACTCCTCTCCACATATTTCCATCCACTTCACTTCGTCTCATTTCCCTCGAGTCCACTCCGTTTCATTTCCTTCCTCTCAACTCCATTTCGTTTCCCTCAACTCCACGCCATTTCATTTCCCTCCATTCCACATCACTCCATTTCCCTCCACTGTTCTCTATTTCATTTACCTCAACTCCACTCCACTCCATTTCCCTCCTCTCCACTCCTCTCCATTTCATTTCATTTCATTTGCTTCACTTCACTCCATTTCACTCAATTCTACTCCATTTCATTTCCCTCCACTGCACTCCATTTCATTACCCTTCACTATGCTCCTCTCCATTTCTTTCCACTCCTCACAATTTCATTTCCCTCCGCTCCACTCCACTCCATTTCTCTCCACTCCACTCCATCTCATTTCCCTCCTCTCTACTCCATTTCATTTCCCTCCACTGCACTCCATTCCATTTCCTTCCACTCCATTTCATTTCCCTCAACTTCACTTTTACATTTCTCTCCTCTCCACTCCAGTCCATTCCATTTTCCTCCTCTCCACTCCACTCTGTTTCATTTCCCTCCACTCCACTGCTCACCATTTCATTTCCCTCTCCTCCACTCCACTCCATTTCCCTCTACTCCACTCCATCTCATTTCCTTCCACTCCACTCCATTTCATTTCCCACCACTCCAATCCAATTGATACATGGCAAACCACTAGAAAGGAGAAAGAAGGAACATACTGCCTGTGGATTTGTTTGGCAGTGCCAGCAGGGCTCCCCCTGCTTCAAAGTGCACTTTTCCTCTCTCACCCACCACAGATTCTCTCATGCTTTTATTCTTCTCAGAGTCTGCAGGGTTTTTTCCTTTTGTACACTGCATCCGCTTGGCCAGTGCGTGATACAGAGCCCAAGTGGTACACCTGTTTGTAAAACAGAATAAACTACCAAGGTTAGCTCTCTCTACTAAACTAAATATTTGAAGCTTTAGCCACAAATATCAGTTCCTTTAAAACTGTCAGAATACTTTGTTTAATCCTAAGATCATTCTTTAGTGAGGGGCCTTTAGGTCCCTGACATGGGTGCCAATTGAAGGGATTAGTGAACTAAAAAATCTGTTGGGCAGTATTCTAGAATCCTATATCAGAATCATATGCTGAATCAAAGTAAGATAGCGTGTGCCTTTGTCTCGAGTGATGCATAGTCATATTTTTGAAATCCTGATTAGTGGGATGAAAGAGAGTTAATCATTCTATAATACAGGTTCATCCCCCTGCCTGGGATTCCTTTCAGGGTTTTGTCTTCACAAATTAAGAAAAGGCTAATTGGTAGGCTAATAGCATCAAAACTGAGTGTTACTATTATACTAAATGAGCTATTCCCATAGATTCCAGCACTGGTAGCATCTAATCCTGTTCAATTCGCATTCGACATACTACTAAAATAGAAGAAGCACACAGCAACCTAGATAATACCTAATAATTCTAATTCTTAAGACTGCAGTGGTAACACAGGAAAATCACCCATTTTGTCTTGCCATTACTAATATTGTTATTTACAATACAACAAATTACAAAACAATACCAGTAAGTAAGAATCACACAATCCCAGTCATTATAAAGGCTGGATGCTATTTTCTGCCTTGAGATGAGGCCAAACATATCATGCTGGAACCCATGTAGGGCTAGTCCTTGTGGAAACACAAGCATATCCACGACCCCAAGTTATCAATGGACCTTCCCAATGCCCTGTGGCCATATTCCGAACGTTAACCATTGGCCATTCCTTGAGCATTGGGGAGGCCCCAAAATGACGGTCTACATGAGTTGTATCTGTATGATCACAATTCAAAAAATTTAGCACAAGCAAAGCCTTATATAATCTTTCTTGTGGTGTGTCTCCTGTATTCCCCCTTTTTTGTTTATTAAGAATGCATTTCAATGGTTCATGAGCACACTCAATGATAGCTTGTCCAGTGGGAGAATGAGGAATGTCTGTAATATGTCTAACCCCCCATTCTTGGAGGAAAGTTCGATTGGCCTTAGAAGTATACGCAGGTCCATTCTCCGTTTTTATAGTATGTGGGATCCCCATAGCAGCATAAGCAGATTACCAATGTTTACGGGCATTGCGACTGTGTTCACTTGTATGTGCTGTGGCAAATATGTAAGAACAACGAGTATCTATTGTTATATGTACATATTTTAGATGGTCACATTTGGGAACATGAGTGACATCTGTCTGCTGCAGTTGAAGAGGTGCTGTGCCTCATGTTTTGCAGCTAAGCATAAGATAAGCTCTCAGCTGTTATGAATATTTGTTATTAAAGTTGCTTGCTTTCTAGCCAATGGATTGTTAGTGGAAATGTACTGAATATGTGTGTTAGAATATAAAAAGCTTGCTTGGGAAAATAAAGTAGAATCTTTTGCACGAGAACCCTGTGTCGTGTTGCTAGCCTGCGACAATTGGCGCCCAAACAGGGACCTGAAAAGCAGACTGGTCAGAGAGCGTGTTGCGAGAAACGCGAGGGAGGCCATGGAGAGCACGTTGCGAGAAACGTGAGGCTCAGGGAATCCATGGAGAGCGCGTTGCGAGAAACGCAAGGCTCGACATAGAAGCCTGTATGAGGGAGCGTTGAGAGAAACGCAGCTGCCTGAGGTTTCATTGCCCCTAACTGCTCTGATTGCTTCTTGCTGGATGAAGGTAAGAGGTTGCGCACTATGGGGAACAAAATAGCCACAGAACAGAAAAATGCCCGAGTTACCTTTCAATCTATCCTTAAACGTCAGGGGGTGTCAGTATCCTCCCCTGATTTACAGCAAATGCTTGTATGAGCCACCAGAAAGGATCCCTCCATCACTGTTCAGACAATCTATGACCCAGAGACTTGGGAAGGGATTGGGGTGAAATTGTGGGACGCATCCACTAAAGGTGATAAGGTGGTGTCCAGGTTGCATGAAACCTGGAGAAAAATGTTTGAAGCTTTAAAAAGTCATGTGGGCTCATCGTCGGCAACCCTCAGTCCACCCGAGGATGAAGGAGCCCCCAGTCCATCCAAGGATGAAGGAGCCACAGGATCCTCATCGGACTCACCCGCTATGCCATCAGCTCCCTCGTTGCCATCACCGTGGGGGGGGTCCTCACTGCCTCCACTCCTGAGGGTCCCAACTATCCTTTTGATCCTGGCCCAATAAACCCTGAAGAAGAGCCAGATCTGTTACCCCCTGATCCGCACAATATGTGGGTGCTCGTTCGGAGGGAGGCTAGGAAAGCTGGAGACATGGATATGTTGAGGGCTTTTCCTGTCATTGTGGCCCCAGACTAAGAACCACAGTGGGAGACTTTGTTGTATAGTGTCCTACAAGATTTATGGCGCATGGTCATGGACCACAGCATCAGCGCCCCGTATACTGTTAATTTGCTTCAGTCCGTTTGCAATAGCTTTGTTCTCATACTGCATGATTTTAAAATGATGTGTCGTCTTATTATGACTGGTGTGCAATATACTGTGTGGGAATCCAAATTGAGGGGATTGGCACAGACTCGGGCAACCGAAAACCTGTTGCTGCCTCAGAGAAATCCGCTTCGGGCTGTAGATGTGAATGCCTTGATGGGGGAGGGGGATTTCTCCACCCCAGCTCAACAGGTGCAAATTCCTGCAGAGGGGTTACAGCAAGTTAAGCATCTGGCAATGCGTGCCCTCTGAGTCGTGCCAGAGGCGGGAAAGCAAAGGCAGACTTTTGTCAGTGTTAAGCAACAGCCCCAAGAACCGTATATGACATTTCTGGACAAGCTTAAGAACTCGCTGGAAAAACAGGTTGATAACGAGCAGGAGAGAGCTCTCATATTTCAACAGCTAGCGATTGAAAATGCATACACTGACTGCCAATAGGTGTTGCGCATCCTAAGGTATCCCGCTACTGAAGACGTGATTAATGCATGTTTGAATGTCGGCATGCACCAACATCAGGTTTCGTTAGCAGCCCAGGAGTTTGCCGCTGTGTCCCTTAATCAACAGCACCTATGTTATGGCTGCAATCAGTATGGACACATCCGTATAAATTGCCCGTGGGAGAAGGCAAAGGGCAACAGGCCACAGAAACTTTGCCCCAGGCATCGTAAGGGCAATAACAGAGCCCGCGATTGTCGATTGAAATTCAATAAGGATAATTGGCCCCTTCCCCTGGTGGGAAATTCCCAGAGGAGCGTGACAGGGGGGCATGTGATGACAGTAAATCCCCCTCACATGGCTGCAGCACCCTATATGCCAGAACCAGTGGCAGTGCTGGGGTGGACTTGGCCACTTCCTCAGACACAACCCTGAATGACACCGCTGTTTCCTTGGCCCCCACTGGAGTCTACAGACCTCTGGGGAATGGCATGGCAGCGCTCCTGATCGGTCGGTCTTCTGTTACTCGGATGGGACTCTTTGTTTTGCCTGATATTATTGATGCAGACTACACGGGGGAAATTAAGATAATGCTGTGGACACCAACCCCCCCTTGCACTGTCCCTGTAGGAAGTCGCATAGTGCAACTGATCTACTTTCAGCCTAATCTGCTCCTGCGAACTAATGTCTCATGGGGTGATGGCAGTTTTGGGTCAACTGGAGCGCCCAAAGTTTACTGGTCTCAGAAGGTCTCAGAAGGAATCTGACTTGTGTGCTGCAACAAGGGGAACAAGATCTTAAGGTGACAGGCATCCTTGATAGTGGTGCTGATGTTACTGCCATTCCTGTAACACTCTGGCCACCTCAATGGCCACTTATGAATCCCCACACGGCACTAACAGGTATAGGGGGGTACACACTACCTAAGCAAAGCACAGCAATCTTTACAATTATCGGACTGGAGAGCAGGACTGCTTCAGTCCAACCTTATGTTTTGCACATCCCTGTTGCTCTATGGGGAAGAGACTGCATGGGGCAGTGGAGATTTTCCCTTGGTATGGACTTTTCTTAGGGGCCACTGCCTTGCAGCAGATCCCACGTTTGATATGGAAAACTGATATACCCGTGTGGGTGGACCAGTGGCCCCTATCCTGAGAAAAACTGCTGCAGATGAATGCCCTTGTTGAAGAACAGCTTCTGGCTGGACACATAGTGCTCACTAAGAGCCCCTGGAATTCCCCCATTTTTGTAATTAAAAAGTGATCTGGGAATTGGAGACTGTTACATGATCTCAGAAAGATTAATGCGGTTATCGAAGACATGGGGCCATTGCAACCAGGGTTACCATCTCCAACTACGCTCCCGCAATCGTGGCCACTTATAGTAATAGACTTAAAGGATTGTTTTTTTAACATCCCATTGTGTCCTGAGGATGCACCATGTTTTGCGTTCTCTGTCCCCTCGATCAACGTCGGAGAACGCCATCACTGATATCATTGGAATGTATTGCCACAGGGAATGAAGAACAACCCAACCACCTGTCAGCAATTTGTTACTGTCATTTTATCCCCTGTACGCCAAAGATTTCCTGATGTTTGTATATATCATTACATGGACTATATCTTGGTAGCCACGCCAAAAGAGGTGACGGTGACTGAAGTTGTGTTGCTTATCATAGCAGCGGCGACTCAGGCAGGACTGCAAGTTGCGCAGGACAAAATCCAAAAACTGCCACCTTGGCAATATCTGGGCTGGAGGATTTTGCAGACTCGAATCCGGCCACAGACTTTAGCCTTAGGCGCCAGAGTCAACAATTTGAACGACCTGCAAAAGCTATTAGGGACCATAAATTGGGTGTGACCACTGATGGGGATTTCTACAGAAGACCTTCATCCCCTCTTCAAATTACTCAAGGGGGATCTGGACTTACTGTCACCACGACATCTGACACCCACATCCACAGCAGCACGAAACACTGCCATCAGAAAAATGACTCAACAGACAGAACATCGAAGAAGACCTGATCATCCTATCATTCTCTTTGTTATTAACTCCCCTTTTCAACCCTACGGATTGATAGAAGCAGTGGGTAAAGGGGGACTCCGACCCCTTGGTAATCTTGAAATGGGTATTTCTACCGCATAAATTTGCTAAGACTGTTACCACCAGAGTTGATATGGTAGCTATGGTCGTCTGTAGGGGAAGGGAGCATTTATTAGCATTGGTTGGCATGGATCCAGAGACAATCCATGTCACGTCTGATCTCCAGCAAAGGGAATTTGTGGTCCGCATGTCACTGCAGCTGCAGTGTGCGCTGGTAGGATTTTCAGGACAGATCAGTATTCATCTTCCAGCGCACAAACTTTTACAATGTCAACAATTTACAGGTTGGTTCGGTCCAGTCCCGTGACTAGCGGGGTGGAGGGAGCCGCAGATCCGCGCCTCAGGAAAGGGGAAACAGGGGACCACAAATAATTAAAAACAGCGGCAATAATCTGAGGAGAAACAAAGTAATTTACTAAACACGGTATCGGAATGCAAGATAACACACTATAATACAATACAATTAGAATTGAAGCTAGTAAATCAAATATAATGAGAGTGTCCAGAAGGTGGAAAGGCCTCACCATAATGCTGAGGTGAGACACGCAGTCGGGTCGAGCAGCAGGGAGGAGAGCCAAAAAAAAGAGACATCAGGTGACCTTGCCAGGGGTTGTATCTCCTCTCTGAAAGCAAGGCCCCATGGGGTATGTAGTTCTTCTCCTCTTCTGGACAGGTACCCGGAACTGGAATATTAACTCTTTAATTCCCAGTGCACAACATGATGTTATGATATGGAATACCGACAACCAAAAATCATAAAACCATGACATTCCACCCTTTATTCCACATCACTACATCATGATTAATATATACAAACCAACTATAATTACCAAACATTCAACACACACACACACATATACATATACATGGAATTACTGATTGCACTAACCCAACATCAAATTCCCCTGTGGTACACACTGGACATCCTCACTTTTCTGCATCACCCACCAAGTGGACCCAGGTCCCTGGGCAAAAACAGTTCCACGGAGAGGTTTCCCTTTCCAGAGGCTGGAAGGACCCAAACCGCTTTTCCCAACATGTTCTTTTCTTGTACTACAGGGACCTTATCTCCCTCTACAGTATGTAGGGAGCTGGCAGGACCATCGCGATTGATAGATCCTCGAGTGTTGACCAACCAGGTGGCTTTGGCCAAATGCTTCTCCCAGTTCTTAAATGTTCCGCCACCCATTGCTTTTAACATGGTTTTTAACAACCCATTGTACTGTTCGATCTTACCAGAGGCTGGTGCATGAAAGGGAATATGATAAATCCACTCAATGCCATGATCTTTGGCCCAAGTATTTACAAGAGAATTTTTGAAATCAGTCCCATTATCTGACTCAATTCTTTCTGGAGTGCCATGTCACCACAGGACTTGTTTCTCCAGGCCCAATATGGTGTTTCAGGCGGTAGCATGGGGTACCGCATATGTTTCAAGCCACCCAGTGGTTGCCTCTACCATAGTAAGCACATAACGCTTCCCATTGCGAGATCGTGGCAAGGTGATATAATCAACCTGCCATGCCTCTCCATATTTATACTTTTGCCATCGCCCTTCCCCCCAAAGGGGTTTCATTCTCTTGGCTTCTTTAATTGTAGCGCATGTATCAAAGTCATGAATAACTTGTGCAATAGCATCCATAGTTAAGTCCACCCCTCAATCTCTAGCCCATTTGTACGTTGCATCCCTTCCTTGATGGCCCGAGGTCTCATGGGCACACCGGACTAGAAACAATTCACTCTTGTTTCGCCAGTCCAAGTCTATTTGAGCCACCTCAATTTTGGCAGCTCGATATACCTGATAGTTATTATGTTGTTCTTCAGAAGCCCAATTCTTGGGCACATGAGCAACTACGTGACACACCTTTACAACCAAATTCTTTATTCAAGCAGCAATATCTTTCCATAGCTCAGCAGCCCAAATAGGTTTACCCCTTCTTTGCCAGCTATCTTGTTCCCGATGCTGTAACCACTCCTATAAGGCATTTGCCACCATCCATGAGTCAGTATAAAGATAAAGCATTGGCCACCTCTCCAGCTCAGCAACATCTAAGGCCAGATGGACAGCCTTTACCTCTGCAAATTGGCTTGATTCACCTTTCCCTTCAGTGGCCTCTGCAACTTGTCTTGTGGGGCTCCACACAGCAGCTTTCCATCTGCGATGCTTCCCCACCATACAACACGATCCATCCACAACATCAGGTGACCTTGCCAGGGGTTATATCTCCTCTCTGAACACAAAGCCCCCTGGGGTATGTAGTTCTTCCCCTCTTCTGGACTGGTCCCCGGAACTGGAGCACTAACTCTTTAACTCCCAGTGCACTACATGATGTTATGATGTGGAATACAGATAACCAAAAATCATAAAACCATGACACATACAATCTCTTCACTCTCTTTAATTGTTAGCGGTTTCTAAATTATCATTAACTCCTCTTGCAGGCACTCTTATTGTTTTCACGGATGGATACGGTAGGACTGGCCGTGCGGTCATCGTATGGAGAAGCAGTGCTGGGATCTGGGATAGTGACATTCATGTCACCACTGGCTCTCCACAAATTGTGGAACTTACAGCTGTGGTCTGTGTGATCGAGTGATGGTCTGAACCCATCAATATAATAACAGATTCTGCTTATCTTGCAGGCATAGTGATGCAACTCAAACATTCTTATCTAAAAGAAACAACGAATGTGCAGTTGTTTGTGCTTCTTTTGCACTTAAGATATTTTCTGGACCATCGCTCGGTATCTTATTTCATTCAGCATGTTTGTTCTCACTCCTCTCTGCCAGGCCCTATTTCCGAGGATAACTCACAGGAGGACAAACTGGCAGGAGCAATTGTTGTCCCTGATCAGTTTGCCCAAGCACGGTTGTCTCATGAGTTTTACCATCAAAATGCAAAAGCATTACAGCGTGCCTTTCAGTTAACTATAGACCAGGCCTGGCAGATTATACAATCCTGCCCAGTTTGTCAAATTGTTGCACTGATCCCTTCTATAGGTATTAATCCCCAAGGATTAAACTCCTTAGAAATCTGGAAAACAGATATTACACATATACCAGAATTTGGGAAGCTCCGTTATGTTCACGTTTCTATTGATACTTTCTCTACCTGTGTTTTTGCATCTGTACAAGCAAGAGAAAAAGCAAAAGATGTGTCAACTCTTTTTATTGGCCTATGCAGCCCTTGGGGTCCCGAAAACAATTAAAACAGACAACGGGCCAGGATATGTGGCCCACGCTACCCACTCCTTCTTTCAGCAGTGGGGTATTCAACATCTGACAGGCATACCCCACTCTCCCATGGGCCAAGCTATTATCAAACAGGCCCATGGTACCTTAAAGGCCATGCTTCAAAAACAAAAAAGGGGGAGTGCGGGTATGACTCCTCAGGAAAGAATAGCTAAAGCATGCTATGTTCTCAATTTTCTTAATCGCTGGACAACAGAAGGCCCCCAATTTACAGACACTTTGGTCATAATGCTTTAACTCCTGTTAAAGAAAGAGCACAGGTTATGGTAAAAAAACTGAGCTATAAGCAATGGGAAGGACCCTATTCACTGATAACTTGGATTCGAGGTTATGCTTGTGTTTCAACAGGAACAGGCCCGAGATGGGTACCAGCTCGATGGGTACGGCCATCCCTTTCGTCATCTGCTGTAAAATGATCACTGCGTTCTCATCAGCACTTTGTATTCCAGCTCAACCAAAACAGAATATACGGGTCACCCTCGCCCACAAGATGGGACAAGACACACTTGGTTTGTCAACCGCGTCACCAGGGAACCCATTCTCAACATGTTTGGTGGGACAACCCCTAAACAAATGGCCCATCCCAAGCTCTGTTCTTGGGATAGCATTCAACACGAGCACGGCAGTCAACAGATGGGATGGATGGGTACCCCACCTGCAACAGAGCAATCGAACCACAAGAACTGGAATTGTTGGGTTCGGTTAAAATGGACTGTTGTTTGTACTTAAACTATAGTGGAAAGAATCAATCATTAGTTCAGTGTGTTAATTCTAGTTTAGCTGCTTATAGAAATCACTCTGCTTGGTGTAATTATACTTCACCTAACTTCTCAAGATCTAGTAGCTGTCTGCTTAGTTTGCCAGCAGGTGTTTTTCTCATTTGCGGGGACAGGGCATGGCCTGCTATCCCTTCTCACATTAAAGGAGGTCCATGCAGTTTGGGGAGATTAACCCTATTAACATCTAATATTTCCATGATTATTCGCCATCAAAAACACTTGAAGTGAACTGTATGTGCCTTTGAGCCAGACTGCCAGGATGACGTTGAATTTTGGAACCCTGGGGGAATAATAGCAGCATCCTTTTTAGCCCCAGGTGTTGCATCAGCTAAAGCATTACGCACACTTAATAAATTTGGATGCTGGATGGCCAAGCAAATGAATGCTACTTCCTTGGCTTTAAGCTGACTGCTACTAGATATAGACTCAGCACGACATGCTACGCTACAGAATTGTGCTGCTATAGACTTCTTGCTGTTAGCTCAAGGTCACGGGTGTCAGGATTTCAATGGTATGTTGTAGTGGAATTCCAAGGTCACAGCCTGAACCAATGGGTGAGCTATGTGAGATTGTGAGTGCCTGGAGTGGGCGGGGGGGGGAGAGGGGGGGTTAGAGCCCCCCTTCTGACTCTGCGATACTTCCCGTGCAATCTGAGTCTGCGCGGGTCCCCCTTTTTCCCCCGCCCTTCTCCTCCTGCAGCGGGACGGTATGAACGGGGGAGGGTCACATTCCTTAGCTCTTCCTTTTCTCCGGACTGTTGCCGGGAGGGGTGAGTTAATTCCTCTTTTCTATCTTTCCCTATAACACCTATTTCTCAAATAAAGGCTTTTGCCTTCATTTGTGCTACATTTTGGCGAGCCAGGCAGCCAAATATCTTTAAAGGTACCCAATTATAAGCCTCCTAAAGTGATTACCATGGCATTTTTGAACAATATCATGGGATGGTTTGCATGCAGAAAGACTAGCCCTATGAGTGAAGTTTTGCCAGGGCACATCCCAGGATTCCTAGGATCCCCGTATCATGGGATTGCTTGTATCGTTGAAACATGGGGCCCCCTGCGGGACGGAGAATATGTCCAGGAGTCCCCGGCCCACCTAGCTGAGTATTTCAATAGTCTAAACAAAAACGTACTTACTACTTGAGAACAACAGTTAGTTGCCTCCACGGTGGCGTGGCCACTGCTGATGGCCTTGAACCGGCTAAATATAACTGAAGCAGCTCTCGCTGATGAAAATCAACTACTGCGTGACTGTATTGAAGAACTAGAAAGACAGGTCGCAGTTTTGAGGGGGAAAAAACTAATCCTATCATTCCCCTACAAAAAATCCGGAATATCTCTCTAGAAATTACTGGGGACCCTGTACAAGAGAATCCACAGAAACTGGACTCTGTAAAAGAAAGCACTAAAAGGTCGGATCTTGAGGCTCCATTAGAGCTAGATCTCTTTGAGATCCGACCCATTGTAAAGCAAAAACCAAAAAAAAACACAGGATAGGCCAGCCGGGGTGCCCCCTGACCAGTGGCCCCCTGCCCAGAGCATGCTACATGTAACAGCTCGCCCATACAAGGCAGCTGAATTGATGGATTTAGTACAGCGGTTTAGACAAAAACCGAGAGAGAGCGTGCCAGCATGGCTGCTCCGATTATATGACATGAGGGCAGAAAGCGTTGTGGTGAATGGACCAGAAATTTCAAATCTGGCATCCATTACCACTCATCCTGCCTTCAGGCAAAGACTATATGCAGCCGTCCAATATAATGAAGAAAATCATTCATTGCTTAACAGGTTAATGGCTGCATGCCGTGTAACATGGACAAATAAGAGTGATATACTATTGAATACCGGCCTATGGTCCTCTATGGAGGACTTGCAACATTACATTTGAGAATTAGGCATGAGGGAGACAACCTATGAGGAGGATTTTGAGAGCCCGGACATGATGAGATTTTCAGCAGGAATGAGGGACCTCATCCTGCAGCAAGCTCCACCACATCAGTATGGTACTTTGGTATCCATACTGAATCCCCTAGTGGCCTCAGAGGCCATAATACAACAGGCCGCCCAATTGGTGGCAGATCTGGGGGAGACAGAGAGCCTACGGGCAAGGCGCAATGTCCGAATGGTGGTGGAAAAGTCAGAGATCCATCCACCACCATGACCTAGGAGACCTGCCCCTAAGGTAATTCAATCTGGACTCATCAGGGTCTCAAGAAAACAAATGTTCAATGACCTGATTAGAGCGGGAGTTCAATTTCAAAAGATTGATGGACAGCCTAATCAGGTCTTAATACAACTATGGAAACAGTTACCAAACAGTCAGAGATTCCAACGCTCCCCTAAAAGGGAAGGAGTTAGACTCATAGAACGAATTCCACAAAACACGTGGAATCTAGAAGACTTCATAGTCCCATCGAAAAAACGTAAACCTCCTCAGGTGGCCCGGGCAGCCATGGTTGAGCCATCAGAGGAAAAAGACTTAGGGATTGCAGAGCTGTTGGCATGACAGAGGAGCCAAAATTCCCCAAGACTAGGGTCTCTAGAGGGAACCGGAGACCCTACGTTGAACTAACGGTTCATTGGTCCCAAAAAAATGTGCAGCGGGTTATGGCACTAGTAGATACCGGGGCAGAAACATCAATTATATATGGTGACCCAAACCAATTTTCAGGCACTAAGGCAATGATAGGTGGCTTTGGGGGGCAGATGATCCCCGTAACCCAAACATGGTTGAAACTGGGGGTTGGGGCGTCTACCACCCCGGGAGTACAAGGTGTCTATCTCCCCAATTCCAGAGTACATATTGGGGATAGACATCCTGTCAGGTCTGACTCTCCAAACCACTGTGAGAGAGTTCAGATTAAGAGGAAGATGTATTAGTATCCGAGCGGTGCAGGCAATTATAAGGGGCCATGCAAAAATTGAACCTGTTTGTTTGCCACAACCATGCCGGATCACAAATACAAAGCAGTATAGACTCCCGGGTGGGCAGGAAGAAATTACCAAGACTGTGCAGGAGCTGGAGAGAGTAGGGATCATTAGACCTGCACACAGCCCATACAACTCCCCCATATGGCCAGTCAGGAAGTCAGATGGTATGTGGCGAATGACAGTAGACTACAGAGAACTAAATAAAGTCACGCCGCCAATCCATGCAGCCGTACCCAACATCTCCTCCCTTGTGGATACATTAAGTAGAGAAATAGAAACATACCACTGTGTTCTGGATCTAGCAAATGCATTTTTCAGCATTCCAATTGCTAAGGAATCTCAGGACCAGTTTGCATTCACATGGGAGGGCAGGCAGTGGACTTTTCAAGTCCTACCTCAGGGATACGTGCATTCACCTACTTTTTGTCATAACTTGGTA
>JACDJE010000939.1:9943-36761 GCA_016647715.1 Pavo muticus
CTCCCTCCCAACTTGGTGTCGTCTGCAAACTTACTGAGGGTGCACTCAATCCCCTCATCAAGATCGTTAATAAAGATGTTAAATACAAGCGGCCCCAGTACCAAGCCCTGGGGGACACCGCTCGTGACCGGCAGCCAGCTGGATTTAACTCCACTGACCACAACTCTTTGGGCCTGGCCATCCAGCCAGTGTTTCACCCAGCAGAGCGTATGCCCGTCCAAACCGTGGGCAGCCAGCTTCTCCACGAGGATGTTGTGGGGGACAGTGTCAAAGGCCTTACTGAAGTCCAGGTAGACCACATCGACAGCCTTACCTTCATCCACTAAGCGGGTCACCTTGTCATAGAACGAAATCAGGTTTGTCAGACAGGATCCACCATTCGTAAACCAATCCTGACTGGGCCTGAACCCCTGGTTGACCTTTAACTGGTCCGTGATGGCTCCCGAGATTATCCGTTCCATAACCTTCCCTGGCACCGAGGTGAGACTGATAGGTCTGTAGCTACCAGGATCATCTTTCCGGCCCTTTGTGAAGATGGCCGTCACATTTGCCAGTCTCCAGTCGGCCGGACATCCCCGGTTAGCCAGGACTGCCGAAGGATGATGGAGAGTGGCTTGGAAACCACATCCGCCATCTCCCTCAGCACTCTAGGGTGCAATCCATCTGGCCACATGGACTTGTGAGCATCCAGCTTTCGGAGCAGGTCCAGTAGTTTAAATATAAATGTATTTCTGAGAGTGGCTATGGGAATTGAGTAATCTGAATTTATTAATTTTCATGTCAGTAAGAGACAAAGACAAGGAATGTACAGATGCAGGTAGGAGACTGCAGGAGGGTTGGGATGGACAAGGAGTTCAATGAAAAGAAAGAAATGAATGGAGTATTTAAACTTACTTTTCACAGCCAAGGAGTGACAGGGAATTTCTGGAGGCATCAGAACATGCACAGAGGCTGGGCTTTTAGAGCCTCTTAGGCAAGAGTGAGAAATTAAAGACAAATTTTCAAACAAGGTCTAATGATTTAAAAATGACCATTTCAGTTGGGATGAGGCTTTAGGTAAGTCCTATACTCAGAATTTTGAGCTACTTCTCTAGATTAAAAAGAAAAAAAACCCACAAAGCCAAACAACTAACAAAAAATTGCAAGTCCTGCTGAAACATTCACTGAACTGTGATTTATTTGCATATGTTAGGGAAATGTGGAAATGTTCTCCTGTGTGGAAATATATTTAACTGCAGTGGTTTTCTTCTTCAATCATAGCATTTTTTAATGTGACAGAATAGTGACTGGCTCCTTCTCTGCTGTTGCTGTTAAATGGTGTTTTCTTTCCTAGGATTTGGACGTGGCAGAGGGAGAGGAGCAGGGAGGTTTTCAGCCCAAGGCATGGGGTAAGAAACACGCAGAGCACAGATTTTAGGGAGGATCAAGCTCACTGGCAATACTGATTGCCACTGTATGTATTAATATTGCTGTATGTATGATAAATCAATATGGATGCAAAGTTCACAGATCTGTTAGATAATAAATTGATTTTTTTTTTGTTTTAAACTAATATTTGTAACTAGATACACTTATACAGACCTAGTCTGAGTTCACTCAATATTAGTATATTAAACTTGGAGAACCCATTTGTAATGATCAGTAACAGCCACAGAGTTCCTAGGAGGCTGAAAAGTTCTGTGTGATCCTAGGTCTATTTAAAAAAAGATTTGTTTCAGTGTAACGTGGAATGTGAGTCCTAAATAAAACAGGTAGACTACTGACTATGAACTTTCTCCTGTTTTTGAGGTTTTATGATTTAGCTGTTTGGACATGCATGCACCCTAAAACAGAATCAAAGGAGGTTACTGAGTAGCTCCAAAGATCATTCTCAGTTTTGTCAGAGTAACTTGATTCAGAGAAGCATAGCCTCCACTTATTTCAAAGTTTGCTTTAAATGATATTTCATGTAACGTCAGTGATGTCAAGATGAACTGATGGCTAGTTCTACTTCTCTAATAATCCTTCTTGTTCACAATTCCAATGCTAAACTGAAAGGAAGTTTTTCCGTAATAGTCCTTTTCACCTGTTATGTACATCTGTGTTTTTTTGGAATTGTTACCAGGAGTGCATTCTGAAATACTATTACCGATATTCCAACTACTGTCCTACACAAGTCTGGTGCTCTGAAAATACATGCCACTAGTTTCTCATCAGTCAGCCACAGATAAACTATCAGCTGAGAAAAGCTTAATGCTGAGCATATAAATTGATGCTTTATTGGATGGGGAGGGATAGGTATGCTGTTAACTGCTTTTTTAGGAATTCTTATTTTGGGTCAGTTTCTCAATAGTCTCCTTGCTTTTTTCCTNTGGCCTTGTTGAACCTCATTAGGTTTTCATGGGCCCACTTCTCCAGCCTGTCCAGGTCCCTCTGGATGGCTTCCCTTCCTTCCAATGTATCGACTGCACCACTCAGCTTGGTGTCATCTGCAAACTTGCTGAGGGTGCACTCGATGCCATCATCTATGTCATTGATGAAGATGTTGAAGAGCACCGGTCCCAAGACTGACCCCTGAGGGACACCGCTTGTGACCGGCCTCCACTCTGACACAGAAACATTGATCACAACCCTTTGGCTGCATCCAGCCAGACAATTCCTAATCCGTTGAACAGTCCATCCTTCAAATCCACACCTGCAATTCAGAGAGAAGGATGTGGTGAGGGACCATGTCAAAGGCCTTGCAGAAGTCCAGGTAGATGACATCCACCGCCCTTCTCCCATCAACCGAAGCTGTCACTCCATCATAGATGGCCAGCAGATTGGTCAGGCAAGATCCACCCTTGGTGAAGCCATGCTGGCTGTCTCGAATCACCTCTTCGTCTCGTATGTGCCTTAACATAGCTTCTAGGAGGATCTGCTCCATGACCTTCCCAGGCACAGAGGTGAGGCTCACTGGCCTGTAGTTCCCCGGGTCTTCCTTTCTCCCTGTCTTAAAAATGGGAGTAATGTTTCCCTTTTTCCAGTCACCGGGGACTTTACCAGACAGCTGTGATTTTCCAAATATGGTGGAGAGTGGCACGGCAACCACATCAGCCATCTCTCTCAGAACCCTAGGATGGATATCATCTGGCCCCATGGACTTATACGCGTTCAGTTTCATGAGGAGGACTTGTTCCACTGTTACAGTGGGACAGAAACCACTCCCCACACCCTCACCTAGAGGCTCAGGGTCCTGGCAGACACGGGAAGCCTGACCAGCCGTGAAGACTGAGGCAAAGTACTCATTGAGTACCTCAGCTTTTTCTATGTCTGAGGAAGCCAGCTCCCCATTACCTTTCATCAGAGGGGGGACACTCTCCTTGGCCTGTCTCCTCCTGCCCATGTACTGTAGAACCCCTTCTTGTTGTCTTTCACATCCCTCACCAAGTTCAACTCCATCTGCGCCTTGGCTTTCCTAATCCTCTCTCTACACATACAGACAATAGCCCTGTATTCCTCCCAGGCTACACAACCCTGCTTCCACTTCCTGTACATTTCCCTCTTTTCCCTCATTTTAAGCTGCAGGTCCTTGCACAGCCACGACGGTTGCCTGCCTCCCTGCTCAACTTCTGCTGGGGGATGGAGAGCCGTTGCGCTCTCAGAAGGGTGTCCTTAAAGAGCTGCCAGCTCTTTATCTAAGTTAGTTCCTTTATCCCTAATGACAATTTCCAGGGATCTCATCCGCTAATTCTTTGAAGAACTGGAAACGTGCTCCTGCAAAACTCAAGGTCCTGACTTTACTCTTTGCCAGCCTCATATCCCTCAAGATAATGAACTCCACACCAGGGCATGATCACCACAGCCCAGATTGCTTCCAATTTTAACCTCTCTAATTATTCCGTCTGTTGGTGACCACCACATCTAGTAAAGCTTCTCCTCTTCACTTCTCAGCTTTTTTTGTATGATTTCAGGCTATCTTTGCTACTGCAAACAAAGTCACCAACAGTAGCAATAAGGTTCCCTGTAGAAAGACTCCCTCACTTCATCTGCTTTATCATCTGTGTTTGTGTGCTGTAATATTTAAGACAACAATTTAGAACCTTATTTCTAGTCTTAAAATACCGTAATCTTAGGAACTCTGTGACTATAGGCTATTACATTGTGTATATGTGTAGATAACATCAAAAAAGAAAGCAGTATGGACTGTGGGATGTGTTGCATAAAACCCCTTCCTATTGTGAGCGCAAACAAAAAATTATGCTCTAAGGAAAAAAAAAAAAAAGAAAGCAGGTTATAAGATGAATCAGTGTTAAATTTGGTGTTCTGCTGGGAACTGAAGAGCCCAGAATTACTCCAGGAGTACAGTTTATTAAAGGCATACAGGTGGTGCTCTGCTATCTGCATATTGAAGTTAGAGCTGCGGTACTTACCACTGTCAGGAGATTATTTCTGTCAGTCAGATGGTTATTCAGTTGCAAACACCACCAGCTCACAGGGATCCTGGGGGATCCCACCACAGTTCAGTCACCATTGCAGCTGAGACTTTTTTATAGGAAGAGTATCAACCACAACCTCGAGGGAGGACTCCTCATGTCAGGGCTGGTGGTAAGAATCTAAACACGGTCCTCTAATTTACTGCTCCTCTCCAGAAAGTCAGCGCTGAAGTGAAAGAATCAAGAATTGAACAGCATGCAGGAAAGCGGTGAGGCCGGCAAACCCACGATAGTAAACCACCGGTGCTTTTAACTTTGAAACACAGTCAGGTTCTTGAATCGTGTGGTTTAGACAAGCATTACAGAATATGAACTATGTTCATTTTCTATTTCTGTTCCAGACTTCTTGTCCAATCACAAGAAGCTGACTGGTCAGGGTTGGCTTAATTTCCACACATGCAAAATTAACTCAAAACATGAAAGAGGTTTTATAATAAAACTGTCTTGCAAGGGGAGACTGGGAAAGGATGATGTACGGGTATGATGGGAGAGTACAAGCATCAGGAGTTTGGCGATGGGGAGAAAAACCTCTCCTCAGATCATGCAGTCTTTTACTGTTTTGAGTCGCCCTTTCTTCTCGACTAGCGTGAAGGCCCAGCTGTATCCCACTCTGAACATGACAAGAAGGAGCCAGATAAGAGGGAAGAGAGACAAAGAACTGTCCATATTACTTCAAACTTACTTCGTCGGAGACTTCTTGCATCATCCTAGGGATACACACTGCAATTTAGCAGCTTACATCTGCTGTCTAACCCGAAGTGTTAGCTCATCGTACTGCCCCTCCTCAGTGCTCTCAGAAAACACTTCATGCTTTGTGATAGCAGCAAGCATTCCTTGGGTGGGGAACACCATTAAATCAAGCTCCATGCATGTCTCTTCATGCCAGCACTGTTATCCTTATGTCACTGATCTGACATAAATAAATCCAGCCTCTGCACTGAAGAAAACAGCGGAGCTCTGTAATGGACTTGCCAATTAGTTGATCAGAGCCTTGGGATGTACTCTGTGGCTTTTTTAATGAAACATTTGTCATGAGAAAGGCTTCAATTTTCCTCCTGATGGCAAGCATTAAACAGGTTAATAGTTAAAGGACGACCAGATGTTACTGTATGTAAAGAACTGTTGCTCCGAAACTAACCATGCGTTTAGAATAAGGTTTATCCATCACGTGTAGATTCTGAAATCAGATAACATTACTGTATTCCCCAAATCTGATTAACTGGCCAGAAATCTTCAGCCAGTAATTCCTACCTCAAACAGTTCCTGTTGGCAGGATAAAGGGCATGCCTTTGAAGAAATGCTAAATCTGATGTATGACTTTCAAGTGATGGGAAATTCACAGCTTCACAGAGCAACAGCAAGATGTTTTGGTCTTGTATAAGGGATTTTAAAAACATAGATTTACTGAGATTTAATGAGTCAGGACAGGACAAAGACATACATGTAACAGCAGCAAAGTTTACTGCCTGAACCTGCCACACTGCAAGGTGAGAGGCAAATGAAGGCATCAAATGGTCAACTTGAGGAACACCGAGGAATGAACTTCAGACTCTGGTCTCAGTTTGGATGCTGGGCAGCCAGGAAAGAAGGAAAGTGCTTGGTTAGCAGTTATAATTATAAAGTTTTTGCCAGGAAAAATGCTAGTAAGAAGCCAGTTGTTCTCTGGGAGCAAACCAGTTTCCAGTCGCAGTAAGTATACAAACAGCGTAGTAGAACATGAAGCCTCAGAAACATCTGCCTTTGAGCCACTCACCTTCAAGCAGCCTACAGAACTGCCTGCAAGATTTCTAACCCTGTTTCATACACACTAGTGGCACATCAGCTTTGCTCAAGCTGCCAAGAAAGGCATTACGCTTGGATCCCAAGTGCAGTTTCACTTGCAGATATTGCACTTTAACGTGCATCTGCTTTACTTATTCCCAACTCATTTCTACATGTATTATTGTAGCAGAAACTGGGATTCTCACTATCCTCCTTCACTGTGAGAAGAATGCAATATTACCAGTTCTATAGAGAACTCAGAAGCTGTTTAGTGGTGAAGCAAAAAGCTTTTTGGCACAGCACAGAGGAATCGTAGCTTGAGCAGGAATGCTCAAGGACACTCTCTGCTTCTTGAGGACTCACACAGTATGAAACAGCTCAGTGTATTTTACTGTAAGAAAATTATGAATTGTGCTATTTTGTTCACACCTTCTGAAATGAAGCTGCAACTGGGAATGGTGCTTTTTCTATTGTGAAATTCCATTACTTTTCAGTAATTAAAAATAATTTGGTCTGTGCCAACTGGCAAAGAGAAGGAGAAAGGCTGCATGCAATGAGAATAAATTTACTGCTTGGCTGTGATTCAGGTGAAATGAAATACATAAAAACTTTCCAAATATAAATGCAATCAGAAAGAAAACAAAACCAAAATCTATTATGTGTGGTGGTGACACATACAATTTGTTCATTTTTATAGTGTAAATCTATGCCTTATATGCCTATTAACTTACAGACAATTTTAGATTGCTTTTTAGGTAAAAGTGTGTTTTGCTTTAGCCTAGAAATTAGACAGCAATCAAAAATCTGTTTATGGGAAGGAGGGGAAACGTGTGCAGAAGTGCACGTGCACATGTTCTGGAAATGACCACTGAGATCCAAATGGGACCTTTTACACAATTAATGACATAACCGCTGCAATGTTTCCTAAAATAGTTTCCTGTGGAAAACTTATTCCAGTTAAAGGGAGCACCATACAAAGGTGCCAACAGACAGCAAAAATAATTTACGTACAACNTGATAGATAAATATATGTGGAAATTGTGATATTAAATCTAATACAACTTCAGCTAAAAGTGATGACACTTGTGTTCAGTGAATGACCTGTGTGTTCTCTTCCATTTCTTGACTTTTAAAACTGTAGGACATTTAACCCTGCAGACTATGTGGAGTCTTCTGCTGATGACTTTGGGACAAAATCAGAGATTTGGGAGATTGGTCAGAATGATGCAGATGATGGCACGGGTAAGATGCTTCCAGAAGTGGAAGGATTGGAATGAAGACCTATAGCAAATTGCAGTTAACTGTAAACTAACAGAATGGTTATTTTAACTTCCAAAAATGTAAATACATTTCACATGTCAAAGATTTCATTTTTATAGCTTAACTGCTGCTAAATTGCAGAGAACATGCTGTAGCCTGGATAATTCTCTGGTTAAGTTGAAGGGAAGGCAATTGGAAATTTTGTTTTGTTTAGTACTATAACAATCCTTTGAGAAACAAATGAATTTGAGGAGTTATTGGAAGAGCTTTGTATGTGAAGAATTGCTTAGATATCTGAAGTACTGCTTAAGATCTCACCTAATTGTAGTTAAGGGTCTAAGTACTGCTAAAAGCGATTGGTTAACAGGCATTGAGCAGTAGGATCTGATTATCTAAGTAGAAGCAAAAAGAAATGAAAAACGGTTGATAAATATAAATCTATTTGGTGACACTGAGATGGCTGTGGAAGCTCCACCTATACAGCATAGGAACCTGAGTATGTGAATGTCTGGGATAGAATCATAGAATCATAGAATCACTCAGGTTGGAAAAGACCTTAAAGATCATCAAGTCCAACCGCAACCTAACCATCCTACCCTAACTCTAACAGCCCTCCGCTAAGTCATGTCCCTGAGCACCACATCCAAATGGTTTTTAAACACATCCAGGGATGGTGACTCAACCACCTCCCTGGGGAGCCTATTCCAGTGCTTAACAACCCTTTCTGTAAAGAAGTGTTTCCTGATATCCAACCTAAACTTACCCTGACGCAGCTTGAGGCCATTTCCCCTCGTCCTGTCACCTGTCACCAGTGAGAAGAGACCAACCCCGCTCTCGCTGTAAGCACCTTTCAGATATTGGAAGAGAGCAATAAGGTCTCCCCTCAGCCTCCTTTTCCCCATGGATGGGGGATGGAGGAGAGGTCCAAGATCTGTCACCTTTGAGGAGAAGAATTCTCAACTAAAGCACAAATAGGCACTTGAACAGAAACCAAAAGAACAGTCTGCCTTTCTGAAGATAGAGACAGCCATGTGTTTCTATATGAAGTTTCAAGTATGAAATGTGCACTTCTGGCTAAAGGCAAGAGATGAGTCTGGAACTAAACCACTTAACAGTGGTGATTCAGAAATGATGAATGTGACCTGTTCATCTATGATGTGGAAAAACAAGATAGATTGCTACTTACCATACTCTGTGGCAGAAGATGAAGACAAAGGAAGGCCTGTGTCATGATGAAGAAATTCATTTATGTTATTATCCACACTTGGGAACCACCAACTGATAAAAGAGACTCTTAATTGCTGAAGCCAGCTTAAATGATTTTTTCACACCCCCTCTGTCCAAGTGTGGAAGGAGAATACTAATACTGGAGACCAGTGTGTTCTTTATTGAGCACTGCAGTGAGCTTCTTAAGGTGCAGCTTTCTGAACTTTATAAAAGCTGTTTTTCACTTAACCAGAGAAGGTAATAACAGGCTTAGAGTTCAGGTGGACTTATTAGACATCTGTCTTGTCACTCTTGAATGTCTAGTAGTCCAGTGTGGGAAAGTGGTACTAAGTATATTGTTGGCTATTGAAAGGGAACTCTTTTGCCAAAGATGGCATCTTTCCAGGAAATTGCTCTTTAAATGACTTGGTGCATGACCAAGGAGCATGCCTTTTACTTTCACTTGTGTTAGTTTTTCAGATAAGTTTATCAGGTAAGGAGTTAGAAGGGTAGCTAATGACATGAAAATACACCTAAGAATACTGATGCTGTTGTTTGCTGTATGGTAGTGGAGGACAGGATATATTGTCCACAAGTACTACAGAAGCAGTAAGATTAACTGACTAAAGAAGATATACAAGAAAGGCATGAGAAGATTGGAACAGAGGTAGAAAATTGACTGGTTATTTATTAAGATAACTAGGAAGCTGTGGCTTACAAATTACTTGGACTTGCGTTCTAATTCCTGAGTGAGTTTGAATGTTTTGTGACTTTCCCTGTGACCTGTGTAGCCTTTATATACCTCCCCCTTGCAACCTCTGTTCCCTCTTGTGGATATCTCCTCAGTCTTGAGTAATGGAAGAATTCTGCCCAAAAATGAGAGTGTCTGGGTATGGCTGACCAGATCCCTAGAGAGTATGAATGTGTCTACTCTAAGGGGTTTGCTTCTAAGCAAAGTAGTGGAAATTGAAAGTTTTCTAGCTTCTGTGTGCAATTTGTTTTTTGATGCCATGTATGTTTTTGCTGTTAAGTCCTATGCATGTCAGCAAGAGTTGCACTGGATTTCAGTAAAGCACCTTAAGGCATGTATGCAAAGTTGGGGAGTGAAGCCAAGAAAGCCAACAGAGTAACTTGACATGCCAGTGAGTTATGTCAAGCAGGTATTCCCTTTATTACAGCACTGGGTGCATGGGGGATCGCTCCACCGAACATGCACACCGAAGGGAGAAACAACTACATATTTAAAGGCATAGCATATACATATTCATTACATTCCAAGAAAACAGGCTGAAATTCCAAGAAATAATTAACATATTGCCCCCACCCTCCTGAGCATGCATTCTAAATACATGGTGGAGGTCTCTGGTGGTCGTGGGATGAAGGCTAGTAATCAGTCATCCTTGCTGTGAATTTAAGACCTTTTAAGGGGGGGTAGCCTGAACCGGTTCCCACATGTTACATTGAGCTGAGGCATCTGTTTTGCCGTCTTATCTTCAACAACAGGACATCTGTTCAGTTTTCTTATCTTTACTTGACAAGTTTCGCAGCCTCCACATTTTGTTCTTGAGCTTACATTTACACACGCCTCCTTCCTTCAGCTTGTATCCACTCAAGTTATGCAAAAGGCTGTTCTGACAATATAGAAAAGCTGTTCTCGATTCAGGAGTGTGATTAGATGTTTCCTTGGCCTTATTGACTCTTAGAAGTATGAATGAGTGTGTTGATGTGGGAAGATTTCAGCAGGTGAGGGGTGTTTGTCAATGAAGGGAGTTTCCTATATAATAATTTGGTGAGTGGAATTTTAATGTAGTTGACTGTGAATGTCCTTTATTGTTGCTAAGTACCTTTTTGCTGTTAATCTTCCTTTACATTCAGTGCAAAGACACCAAAACTGACAAAACAAAATTTTTTTTTGTGTATATATCAGTATGGGAAAAGTTTTATTTTTATAATGCTGCTTCTTTAGACAAGTCCAGACAAGTCCTTGGAATGCCAGAAAAGTTCCTGAGGGAATTCTTCCCCTCCCCCTCAAGCATCTTAAGGGTCATTAAAGAGGAGGCTACAACTGGGGTAGTAGTTTTAAAACAGGTTGGAGTGCTAGGAAGGTAAGGAGTGGCAGACAAGGTGTGAGGCTGGAAGCAGGTTGTACAAAGTTGAGGTGTTGATTTGACTTGTTAATCATAAATACTAATTTCCAATTTTTTATTAGTTCCTTTTAGTTTACAGTACTGTGATTGTAGTTACAAATCAACAATCCCAGTAATAAGTTACCAATATGAAAATGCTGAAGAAGTGGATTACAGGACATGTTATATGTGTATGTGTCAACGGTTTACGGGCTGGTTCGGCCCAGTTCCATGACTAGTGGGGAGGAGGGATTCGCGAATCCGCGCCTCCGGAAAGGGGAAACAGGGGACCCCAAATAATTAAAAACAGCGGCAACGATCTGAGGAGAAACAAACTAATTTACTAAATATGGTATTGGAATGCAAGATAACACACTATAATACAATATAATTAGAATTGAAGCTAATAAATCAAATATAATGAGAGAGAGTGTCCGAAAGGTGGAAAGGCCTCACCATAACGCTGAGGTGAGACGCACAGTCTGATCGAGCAGCAGGGAGGAGAGTCGAAAAAAAGGAAGGTCTTGTGACCTTGCCAGGGGTTATATCTCCTCTCTGAATGCAAAGGTCCTCTGGGATATGTAGTTCTTCCTCTCTTCCGGACAGGTGCCCGGAACTGGAGCATTAACTCTTTAACTCCCAGTGCACTACATGATGCTATGATGTGGAATACCGATAACCAAACATCATAAAACCATAACAGTATGGAAAGCTGTAAAGTCTGTAGTGGGCTAGTGAGTTAGATAAGATTATACACAGAGGAAAGATAGAGTGGAAATCCCTCTTTATTCTCCACTACCCAGTTCCATATCTTCTTTCTTCTACAAAGAAGGAAACAAAATTAGCTCATTCTAGCAACATAGAGAATTAAAAAGGAGATAGTGGGCAACTACCTGGAGAAACGAAACAAATTTTGCATATCAAAATGTTTTCTGAAGGCATCTTACCTTCAGAAAGCAATTCTCTGTGGAGTTTTAAGTACTTATGAAGTATTTCCTCTTTAAGCCAGTGCTGGTAGAGGATTAACTTCAAAGTTTCCAGTTAAAAAGAAATATGTTATTTGTTTCCAAAATATATTTTCTTCTATATGTGTTCTCAAAGTGCTCTAGAATCTCTTACCCTGAATCATTGCAGATGCTGGAGAAATCACAACAGCCTGAGTGAGAGGTGTTTCTACAGGCATCATTGTGTAATTCTATAGAAAAGCTAGCTGATTCTGTGGAGGTAAAAACTTGGGGTTGCTAGTTGAAATAGAAACAGAGTAAAGGTTGAATCTTAATGATTCATAACTTTTTTGTGTAATTGTTTTCCAAATGATTCAACATCCTAGTTCTTATAGAAGTAAGGTACTACAGAAAGGCAAAGAGAAGGGACAGGTGGAAGGAAACAAAATGACCAATGTTTATCCAAAAGGAAATACACAGACTGATACTTTTGTGCAGGTGTGCTGAGTCTTACCTTTTTGTAATGTACAAGGCAATGAGATATCTCAAACAACAGATTGCATCAGTTCTTAAAAACAAGTTAGGATGGAGGTGTTCAATTTTCAAAGTAGATCATAAAAATAGATATTGTATTTTGGTAATTTACTCATACCTTAACTTTGATAGTGTTTCATAATTTTCACAGAAAAACATCATTTATATAACCCTGGTTATGAGTAGCCTTAAGTGACTTTGAAACTGAAGAATGGCAACCAAGAAAAAAAATTATGGTGTACCTGTCAAGGAGGGAGAATAGTATGTAGTGGCTCAAAGTTGCAAGGAAATCTGCTTTTTTTAAGTCTGCTACAGAAGTCAGAAGGAATGTTTTAAAGAATCCTTCAAGCCATTTTACAATGTGGATATAATCCAGAAGAAAAGGATTAGCACAAGTTTTAGACCAAAATAAAATGATTTGGGGGCAAATATGTATGTCTGATAATTCAAAAAAAAAAAGGAGAACAAAAAGTAATGGGAAGTGAGAAATTGGAGGAAAATAATTGAAGTTTTATCAAAACCATATATTATGCACTGTATTACCCTTATGACTTTCTGAAACTGAACTTGTTGCAGAAGAAAACAAGAGAGTCACATATGGAAGCGTAAGCTGAAGTTGATATAACAGGGATCCTTGAAAACACAAAGTATAATTTCAGTGGAAAACACAGCTGTTAAAAAGTAATGCTTTGCAAGGTGTGGGGGTAAATGTTAGGAAGATAATATATGGAGCTACAATCATGCCAAGGTGGATTATAGACAAAAAGGCTATTGTCACACTCATGGCAAGATTGATCTTAGAATCCTGTCAATACCAGGAAGCTGTTAGCAATGTGGATTTAATTTGGAGAAGAGCAGTAAAACACCTGAGACTGGAAGGATTGACTTTGGAAGGTAGAGTGTTAAGTGACAGTAATGAACTTGGCCTGGGTCAACTAATAAAATGGTGAAGGATTGTGTTCAGTATTTGAAGTTGAATGTTTAGAAGTGTAGTCATCAGTAGAAGCAACAGGTAAATATTTACATGGAATGTTAGAAAAAAGTCCTAAGTATTATTTCAAACAGCTCCAGTATCCCAAAGGTGGGGGGGGGGGTGACATGTGAGAGTTAGGTGTGCTGTGTTGAGGCTTTGTTTGTTTGTTTTAATGGACTGAGCTCTGTTGTTGGAGTTCTGGCACCAGCACAAGGTTTGTCATCTACAGAGATGGGTCTTGCTCTGGCTAACATGAAATAAATACAGACACAATAAATATGGGGATGAATTTATTTAAAGAAGAAATATCAGAGGAAGTGACCCTGTGCTGATCAGGAGAGGGGAAAGAAAATCAACTGTCTCCAAAGAGTGCTACTCATCGGGCTTCACCTCCTTTCCAGAATTCATGTCAAAATGTGTGGTTTAGTCTAGAAATTTGAGGTACTGTAATACTTTTGGCTTGTTCTCATATGATCATTAGTTATTTTTCAAGTGCCTCGATATTTTGAAGAAAGAATCATCTAGTTAGGGGCTATTTGGTTTAAAAAACAAAACAAAACAAAAAAACAAAACCACGAGGAGGAAATGTTTCAGGCAATTTTATATTACTCCACAGAGCTAACACAGAGTGGGTGTTACCTTGTTGAGGACCTGCCAAATAATTTTGGATTCCCAGGTAAAACACATGCAGTAAAATGCACCAATGCATGCAGCTTGGGAAATAAACGGGAGGAGCTGGAAGCTACTGTGCTACTAGAAAATCACAATATAGTTGCCATCACTGAAACCTGGTGGGATGATTCCCACGAAGGGAGTGTGGCTATTGATGGCTACAAGCTGTTCAGAAGGGACAGGCGAGGAAGGAGAGGAGGAAGTGTTACTATCTACATCAGGAAGGGAATAGAATGTTTAGAGCTGTACTAAAAGAACAGTCATGAGCTAGTCGAAAGCCTGTGGGTGACAGTTAGAGACCAAGGCAGCAAAGGGAGTCTTGTGATCGGTGTCTTCTAAAGGCCACCTGATCAAGCGGAGCCTGTCGATGAGGCCTACCTGCAACTACAGGAGGCATTGCGATCACAAACGCTCATCCTGCTGGGGGAATTAACCACTCGGACATCTGCTGGAAAAGTAGCACAGCAAGCTGTAGGTGATCCAGGAGGCTCCTGGAATGCATTGAGAATAGCTTCCTGAGACAAGTAATAGATGGCCCCAGCAGGGGGAATGCAATACTGGACCTGCTGCTCACCAATGTAAATGAACTGATTGGTGTCATCAGGATTGGAGGCTGCCTGGGCTGTAGTGACCATGCTATGGTTGAATTCATGCTCCGGAGGGACATGACACAGGTGAAGAGTAAAATTAGGAAGCTAAACTTTAGGAAAGCTAACTTCCAGCTCTTCAGGGAGTTAGTCAACAAAACACCCTGGGAAACTGTTGTCATGGGCAAGAGTGCAGAGCAGAGCTGGCAGATCTTTAAGGAGGCTTTCTTCAGGGCACAAGAGCTCTCCATCCCGAAGTGTAGCAAGTCAGGAAAGAAAGGCAAGAGACCAGAGTGACTGAACCGGGACCTGCTAGTCAAAATAAAGAGCAAGAAGAAAATGCACAGGCAGTGGAAACAGGGACAGGTACTGTGGGAAGAGTATAAGGAAGCTGCTATGCTATGTCAGGAAAGGGTCAGGAAAGCCAAGGCCCAGCTTGAAGTGAACTTGGCAAGGGATGCCAAGAAGAACAAGAAAGGCTTCTACAGGTACCTCAACCAGAAAAGGAAAGTCCAGGAGGGCGTACCCCCCCAGTGAGTGACACAGGCAGGCTGGTAACAACAGACAAGGAGAAGGCTGAGGTCCTTAACAACTTTTTTGCCTCCATCTTCCCTGATAACTGCTCGTCACACAGCCCTCAAACATTTGGTTTGGTAGGAGGGGATCGGGGAAGCAATGTCCCTCCCACTGTAAGCAAAGGTCAAGTTCGTGATCACCTGAGGAACCTGAACATCCACAAGTCTATGGGTCCAGATGAGATGCATCCCAGAGTCCTGAGGGAATTGGCTGAAATAGTTGCCAAGCCACTCTCAATGATATTTGAAAGGTCGTGGCAATCAGGTGAAGTCCCTGGTGACTGGAAAATAGGTAACATCACATCCATTTTTAAGAAGGGTAAAAAGGATGACCCCGGGAACTACCGACCTGTCAGTCTCACCTCTGTGCCAGGAAAGATCATGGAGCAGATCCTCCTGGAAGCTCTGCTGAGGCACGTGGAAGGCAGGGAGCTGATACAGGAGAACCAGCATGGCTTCACCAAGGGCAAATCCTGCTTGACCAACCTAGTGGCCTTTTATGATGGTGTCACTGCATCAATGGACAAGGGAAGAGCCACTGATGTCATCTATCTGGCCTTCAGTAAGGCCTTTGACACGGTCCCCCACAACATCCTTCTCTCCAAATAGGAAAGATGTGGATTTGATGGGTGGACTGTTCAATGGATGAAGAACTGGCTGCAGGATCGAGTCCAGAGAGTGGTGGTCAATGGCTCCATGTCTGGATGAAGATCGGTGATGAGTGGTGTCCCCCAGGGGTCGGTGCTGGGGCTGATAATCTTTAAGATCTTCATCAGTGACATTAACAGTGGGGTCGAGTGCACCCTCAGCAAGTTTGCTGATGACACCAAGCTGTGGGGTGCGGTGAAACACCTGAGGGATGGGATGCCATCCAGAGGGACATAGACAGGCTTGAGCAGTGTGCCCAGGTGAACCTCATGAGGTTCAGCAAATCCAAGTGCAAGGTCTGCACCTGGGTTGAGGCAACATCCACTACCAACACAAGCTGGGGGATGTAAGGATAGAGCACAGCCCCACCAAAAAGGACTTGGGGTTACTGGTGGATGGCAGCTGGACATGAGCCAGCAATGTGCCCTCGCAGCACAGAAAGCCAACCGTACCCTGGGCTGCATCCAAAGCAGGGTGGCCAGCAGGGCAAGGGGGGGATCTGCCCCTCTGTTCTGTGCTGTGAGACCTCACCTGGAGTGCTGCGTCCAGATGGGGAGTGCTCAGTGCAGGAGAGACATGGAGCTGTTGGAGTGCGTCCAGAGGAGGGCCACAGAAATGATCCCAGGGATGGAACGCCTCCCCTATGAGGACAGGCTGAGAGAGCTGGGGCTGTGCAGCCTGGAGAAGAGAAGGCTGTGAGGTGACCCGAGAGCAGCCTGTCAGTATCTAAAGGGGAGCTACAGGAAAGAAGGGGACAGACCCTTTAGCAGGGTCTGTGGTGATAGAACAAGGGGAAATGGTTTCAAGCTCAAAGAATGTAGATTTAGGTTGGATATAAGGAAAGTCTTTCGCAGTGAGGGTGGTGAGGCACTGGAACAGGTTGCCTAGTGGTGGATGCCCTGTCCCTGGAGACTTTCAAGGTGAGGCTGGACAGGGCTCTGAGCAATCTGATGGAGCTGTGGTGTCCCTGTTCATTGCAGGGGAGTTGGACTAGATGGCCTTTAAAGGTCCCTTCCAACTCTAAGGACTGTATGATTCTATGATTCTAAAAAATCCCTCCCTTCTCGTCCTGTGTGCATCTCCCTGTGTTTGGCCTGCTCTGGCCTGGCCTGGTGGGTGCCACTTGGTCAAAGTGTACCAAAGACTGCACTAATTTAGTGGTTTAGTACAAATATGATTTAATGCTGTCTTCAGAGGGCTCTTTTTCTGTAAGGATTTATCCTGAAGGATTCTTGTTTAAACAAAAGGATGTGATTAAGATGGTAGTAGTTCTTTTCCTTTTGGGCTTGATCAAAGGTAATAGTTAATGGTACCTTTGCTTCAAAGGTAATGGTATCTTTTCTGCCAGTGCTTTGTTGGATTGTGACTGTAGTTGAAATATAAGCTCAGGCTGTTGCTGGGTTCCCCTTCCCTATGCTTATGCTAGTGTGCAAGGCCTTAAGTATGATCATTGCTCTCGCATCTCTGGGTCTCCTGTTTCCTAGGGAAGTGATCAGGCTTTTAAATCTATAGGGTCATTTCCTGCAGTTTTATGCTGTATGCTGCACTTTGCCATGTGCTGTGGACTGGGTGCTGTGCTCCACTGTTTGTCAAACAAATTCTGCCAAAAGCGATGGGAAGAAATGTTTTACAGTTATAGCAGAAGCTTATTGACCCTTCTGCTGCCAGTATATGAATTATATATTTGTTTTAAGATAAAATCCTCCTGTAAGGAGAAGAGATTTGGGTCACACTGCCTAAGGAGAGGGTTAACAGGTTGGAAAGAAGCCACCTGAGACATAACTTGGGTGCTGAATTTGAGAATGCTGAGAGTAGGATTATGGATGTTTGAGTATGTATTCTGATTGTATGGAAGTGGGAGAGCCTATGGAGGGGCTGAGTAACCTCTCTCTGTCACTGAAGACAGGTGTAGGAGGAAGTTCTTACCAGCGTTTAATGTTAATCACTCTTGCAGATGTGTTTGTGCAAGCTGTCTGGCTAAGCAATTCCTGAAATCATAAACTAAAGGAAGAAAAAACTTCCCAAAATTTTAAATCTGCAAAACTATTTTCTAGGGCTTCCCATGTTTCCAACCACCATATCCTCACTATGTTTTACTGCTAATAAAACCAGGATTGCTTAAAATGCAAAAGGATTGAAATATGACATTGTGCTTATTACCTAGTAACTGCATATTTTCCTTCCCCAAATTACAATAGGAGCATGGAAAAATTCAGTAGAAGAATGGACAGCAGAAGACTGGAATGAAGACGTAAGTGTACCTTTTTAGATAGACAGCATTCATTATTTACCTTTTTCAGAGTCTTTGCATTGTTTTAAAAAACTAAATGTTCTAATTAATTCTTTCCTGTATGTATGCAGTGATATTTACTATGTTTCTTACTGTAATTCTAATTTATTAAAGAGTATATATTTAAATGAGCTCAGTTTTAAGTAAAATTGAATCAAGAAATATTTTTATTTTGCTGGGTGGCCTTTATATATTTTTAAGTTTTATCCCAAATTAAGTATTAATGAGTTATAGTTCTATACTGCTTAATGGCCATGAGTGTTGTCTGCATATTTCTGCCTAATGCTGTATAGGAATTTAAAGCCATATTATCGCAAGACTTTAAACTTGACAGTAAGCTTCATCACTTGAACAGTGATGCTTTTTGCTTTAAATGTGCATAATTACATTGGTTGCTCTGAAAGTAATGCCTCCTATTTATTTCCATGGAAACTACAACAGATACAAAGAGCACAATAACACTATTTGATAAAGCAAATTCTCAGGTACAAAACACTATTTTTCAGTATAGTCACCACCATTAGCTATGCATTTTCACCAGTGATGAACAAGAGCCTGCTTGCCATGCTTGTAAAAATCTGCACCAGTGGAGGTAACCCACTGTTTCAGAGCTGCTATGATGATGTTGTTGCTGAAACACCCTTGGCCTCACTGTGCTCAAATCCACCATTTGGTCTTCATAAACTTTCAGCAAGTGTCAATGAATGTCAATAGGTGTCATTTTTTCCACATGGAGGAATTCCCTGACACACCTTTGCTTCATAAGTACTTCCATGTCAGTTGCCATTTTGTCAGTCTGCCCCTCTGCTGCCATCTGTTGCATGGCAACAAAATGTAATGGAATATTGGCAGGAAGGTTCAGCCTCTACTTCCATACCACCAACATCTGCTTCTGATGTCGTGGGCCAACATAATAAAATAGGAGGCATTACTTTCGGAGCAGTCCTCATATAGCAGTAGTCTTAGCTTTTATTTGAAACAGCATTTTTTTTTCTTCAGTTCATCATACTAAAACAGTATTGTGGTTTTGTTATTTCTGATTTGTTGATGTTGGGTTTCCATGAGGATGCTTGAGTATATTTTCCTGTTCCCATTGTATATCAGCTGGTCATAGGATTTTTTAAGTTTTAAATATGTTGTCTGCTTGATGTTTTGAGAATGGTTTTATCATAGGAACAAAGGCTGAATGAAAAGCACAGACATTTCACTGCAGGTAGATGAAATACCCTTGTGAAGCTGCCTAATGCAAATGGTTCACAACTATTGTTCATTTGGTTCTGGGAAATTGCCAGTGTCTCAGTGAAAGATTGATGAGTTTAGTGTATGGTGAGCATTAAATAATTTTGTCAGAAGATGATAATGCTACCTCTAAGAAATACTAAATATATTTTATACATATTTTGACATTATAAAATATTAAATATGTTACATATATATTATAAAATATTAAATATTTGGCATATTTTGTACATATTTTGACAAATGCCATTATTCCTGTAGGCTTCAGAATTATTTGCTTGATTTAAGTTTGTGGCAATTAGTTTGCTGCAGGAACAGGGTATGGTGTAAATTTAAACGTAGCAGAGCTGGTAGCTGGAAATCTAGAAGTTGTATGGCATGCTGGTTTACTTGAAGAGAACATTTCCTCTCATACTTCGAGCATACTTTTAGGTTGTCACAAATCATCTTCAGGCTCCTTGATTTTCTTAATTTTCAGGATTCATCAATGTTTTGGCTGCTGTTTATCTTATTCTGTGTTATAGAATGGCTTGGGTTGGAAGGGACCTTAAAGATCATCTAGTTCCAAGTTACGTGGGCATAAGAAACTACAGGCTTCTGCTGTGGATGGACTGACTGGTTATACTAGTATAACCATTTACGTATTTCTCCCTTTATCATTTTCAAACTCATGCTTGCAGAGCAATCAGTTCAAGATGTTAATGCCCTTAGCAAAAATGCCAAGAAGGAATCTCAAATGTTAGTTCACTGTGTACACTGGAGTGCAAACCAACCTCTACTGGTGGTTTGAGCTGAAATGTAAAACAAAGGAGTAGATGAAATGATTAAATGGGAACAGTGCATTGTTTTAGACTTCTGCAACAGGATTTATCAGAGCTGCTCTATGGAGTCCTAAATCATGTCTACACAAGGCAACATTAAGCTGATGATATACCAGCTGTCACATGAATTATTTTCTACTGATATATTTTTGAGTTATTATTGCCCAAATTAGTGTAGGTACTTTGGTATACCACTGTGTGTTCAGTAGATGAAAATTCGTAATGCTTCAATTAAATTGGTATTTGATTCTATGGAAAAGACTTCGCAGAAGTTTTGTCTTTTTAAGCAGAGTTGCAGCATAACTGGTTATAGCAGTAGTTTTGACACTTTTAATAGAATCATAGAATGGTTTGGGTTGGAAGGGACCTTTAAGACCACCTAGTTCCAACCCCCTGCTGTAGGCAGGGACACCTCTCACCACACCAGGTTGCTCACAGCCCCATCCAGCCTGGCCTTGAGTGCTTCTGGGATGGGACACCCACAGCCTCGCTGGGCAACCTGTTCCAGTGCCTCACCACCTTCACAATGAAGAATTTCTTCCTAATACCTAGTCTAAATATACCCTCTTCCAATTTAAAACCATTTCCCCTCATCCAGTTGCTACCTGCCCTTCTAAAAAGTCCCTCCCCAGCTTTCCTGTAGGCCCCTTCAGGTCCTGGCAGGCCACTATAAGGCCCCCCCCCGGAGCCTTCTCCTCTCTAGACATAAAAGCCCCAACTCTCTCAGCCTGCCTGTGTAGGAGAGGTGCTCCAGCCCTTTGATCATCTTTGTGGCTTTCCTCTGGTCCCGCTCCAACAGCTCCATGTCCTTCTTGTGTTGGGGGCTCCAGGACTGGACGCAGTACTCCAGGTGGGGCCTCACGAGAGCAGAGCAGAGGGGCAGAATCACCTCCCTCAACCTGCTGGTCACATCTCTCTTGATGCAACCCAGGATATAGTTGGCCTTCTGGGCTGCAAGCGCACATTGCTGGCTCATGTTGAGTCTTTCATCAGCTGACGCCCCCAAATCCTTTTCCTCAGGGCTGCTCACAAGCCATTCTCCGCTCAAATTTTTATCTGGAAGTACATGACCAAGATGGAGTTTCTTCAGATGGTGCAAAAATGTGAACAAGTATGTGATTAAAATACTTTCAAAATCTTTTTCAGCTTTCTGAAACAAAAGTCTTCACTGCTTCCTCTGTTCCAACTGAGAATCATGTGATTCCTGAGCAAAGGTAAGCTCTTACATGTTTTCTCTATATCTTAAAAGGCTTCTGGTAAAGCAATGTTAGGTTGCACATGCTTTAAAGCAAATGTTAGATGGATAAAACATGAGGACGGCCCTGGTCAAACTAATTTCAAAAGTGCAGAAGCCTTGCTTGCAAATAGTTATTTCGATGTGTTCCTGTGTTACCTATGTAGGTCACTCTGAAAGTACTGCCTCCTGTTTATTTCCATGGAAACTACAACAGATTACAAAAATCACAATAACACTATTTGATAGAGCAAATTCTCAGGTACAAAACACTATTCTTCAGTATAGTCACCACCATTAGCTATGCATTTTCACCAGCGATGAACAAGAGCCTGCTTGCCATGCTTGTAAAAATCTGCACCAGGAGAGGTGACCCACTGTTTCAGAGCTGCTATGATGATGTTGTTGCTAGGAAAATGTTGCCCACACAGTCCATCTTTCATTGTCCCGAACAGATGGAAGTCAGAAGGCATCAAATTCAAACTGTATGGTGGGTGTGGTAGGAGAGTCCAGCCAAGATGGGCAATGTGCTCCATGGTCTTCAGAGTGCTATGGGGCCTGGAGTTATAGTGTTGCAAGAGAACAGTTGTCTTCTCTGTCCTGACTGGATATTCAAGCCTTCAGCTTAGTCAGCATCACAATGTAGTGGTCAGTGTTGATGGTCTGTCTGGGTTCAGGAAATCCAGAAGGATCAACCCTTACTATCCCAAAAGACAGTGCACATCACTTCGCCTGCTGAGGGCTGTCTTGAATTTTTTTCCTCGATAGAGAATTTGCGTCACCACTCCATGGACTGCTGTTTTGACTCCAGCTTGTCGTGGTGATACCATATATGATGTTCTATATGTTCCTGTATGAGCAGTCATTGGACCCACCTGGCACAAACTTGGCGATATTCCAACGTTGCCACCATCATTTCCAGTGCATTGAAGCCAATATTCAGCTCCTTACACAGTTCCCTGGTTGTAATCAGCTGATTCACGTGAATGAGCTGAATGAGAAACTTTTCATTTTGTGGTGTGACAGCTGTGCGTGGCTGTCTGGAACGTGGCTTGTCTTTCATGTCACTGTCACCACTGCTGAAACTCAATGCCCACTGCCTCACTGTGCTAACATCCACTGTTTGTTCTCCATAAATATTCAGCAAGAGTTGATGAATGTCAATGGGTGCAATTTTTCTCAATGACACACCTTTGCTTCGTAAGCACTTCCATGTCAGACACCATTTTGTCAGACTGCCCCTCTGCTGCCATCTGTTGCATGACAACAAAATGTAATGGCATATTGGTGGGAAGGTTCAGACTCTACTGCCATACCACCAGATTACCTCTGGTGTTGTGGGCCAATGTAATAAAACAAGAGGCATTACTTTTGGAGCAGACCTCTTAGTTGGTAACCAAGTTTGAGGCAGTAATTGAAGAAGCCCATAGTTATGGGAAGAGAGTGTGTCAGTCATTTACGTCCTTAATATAGATAGTGCATAACAAGGAACTGTGGCTTGTTTTTTCCTTTTAAGATTCCTGCCTCTGCTGTGGAGATGCCTGGATCAGCTGATATGGCAGGGTTAAATGTTCAGTTTGGAGCTCTGGAGTGCTGAAGTTCAGATTGCAGCAAAACGTTACATGTATCATGGATATAGAAACATAGAACGGCTTGGGTTGGAAGAGATCTCAAAGATCATCTAGTTCCAACCCCCTTGCCATGGTCAGGGTTGCCAACCACTAGATCAAGCACTAGAACAGGTTGCCCAGGGCTCCATCCAGCCTGACTTTGAACACCTCCAGAGATGGATCATCTACAGCCTCTCTGGGCAGCCTGTTCCAGCACCTCACTACTCTCAGTCAAAAACTTCCCCCTGACATCTAAATTTTCCCTCTTTTAGTTTAAAACAATTCATCCTTGTTCTATCACCATCTACTCATGTAAAAAAGTTGTTTTCCTTCCTGTTTATAACCTCCTTTTTAATACTGAAAGGCTGCAATGAGGTCTCCCCAGAGCCTTCTCTTCTCTAGACTGAACAAGCCCAGCTCCCGCAGCCTGTCTTCATAGGGGAGGTGCTCCAGCCCTTTGATCATCTTTGTGGCCCTCCTCTGGATGCTCTCCAAAAGCTCCACATCTTTCCTGCGTTGGGGGCCCCAGATCTGGACGCAGTACTCCAGATGGGGCCTCACGAGGGCAGAGTAGAGAAAGGACCACCTCTGGCCCTCCCCTCTTTTGATGCAGCCCAGAATACTGTTGGTCTTCCAGGCTGCAAGTGCATACTGCTGGCTCATGTTAAGTCTTTCATCTACCAGAACCCCTTAGTCCTTCTTGGCAGGGCTATCTCAAGGAGTTCTTCACCCAGCCTATATGCATATCTGGGATTACCTCAACCCAAGTGCAGCACCTTGCCACATGGCTTTGTTGAACCTCATTAGGTTTGCATGAGCCCAACTTTTGAGTTTGTCAAGGTCCCTTTGGATGGCATCCCTTATTTCTGTTGTATCAACTGCACCACTCAGCTTGGTGTCGTTCACAAACTTGCTGAGGGTGCACTCGATCTCAACATCTATATAATTGATAAAGATGTAAAAGAATACCGGTCCCAAGACAGACTTCTGGAGGATGCCACTCATCACCAGCCTCCACCTGGTTTTATCACAACCCTTTAGCTGTGGCCTTCCAACCAATTCCTTATCCACTGAATAGTCTACCCTTCAAACCTATATCTCTCCAATTTAGAGATAAGGATGTGGTGCAGGACCATGTCAAAGGCTTTGCAGAAGTCCAACAACTCCCAGAAGACTTATTTGTTCCATTTCCATTTTCCATTTGTGGGGAAGTAGTAGTACTTTGTGGGTCCATGGGTCCTTTCATCTCTTTTTGTCACCGAACCAGGCCAAACCGTGACACTTTCCCAGCAGACATCTGAGTGGTTGAAATCCCTCATCAAGGTGAGAGCCTGCAAGCAGGACACTTCCTGCAGTTGAAGCAAGAAGGCCTCATCCACAGGCTCCCCCTGATCAAGCAGCCTGTAGTAGATCCCAACCACTATGTCCTTTATTAGTCCAGTCTCTGATTTTCATCCACAAGCTCCCAACCTGATTGTGGCTGTTTCTCAGAGGCAGCTCTTCATACTCTATCCACCTATTAACATAGAAGGCAACTCCTCCACCCCTTTTCCTGCCTCTCTCTTCTGAAAAGCTTGTAGCCCTCGATCATCATGCTCCAGTTGTGTGAATTATCCCACCACATCTCTGTGATTGTGATTAGGTTATAGTTTTCTAATTGTGCCATGGCTTCCAACTCTTCCTGCTTATTACCCATGCTGCATACATTAGTATAGAGGCACTTCAGCCGGGCTATTGGCAACATTACCTTCTCTGAGGAGTCCTCACAAGATCCTTTGAGATGATTCAGATGTTTTTCCCTACTGTTTCCTTAAAGTGACAACATTCCCCAGCCCTTCTCTGTCACATAGGACTCCATCCTCTTCCCCCCATTGAATCTAGTTTAAAGCCATGGTAATCAATCCAGACAGCTTGCTTCTCAGAAAGCTTTTGCTCCACCTGCTCAGTTGCATTCCATCTGATGTCCACATACCCGGTATTTCAAAGGCCTGTCCAAGATTATAGAACCCAAAGCCTTGATCATGACACCACCCATGCAACCAGTCATTTATCTGAGCTGTTCTCCTTCTTTCCTGGTCCCAGCTGCTAATTGGGAGGACAGAGGAGAACACTATTGCACCCCCAATCCCTTCAATGTCTTTCCAAGAGATGCAAAGTCTCCTTTAATGGTCTGCAGTTTTCTTGTTGCAGACTCCTGAGACCCAACATGAATGAGAATGAGTGGATAACAGTCTTCTGTTTTATCAGAGACAGTAGCCTCTTCTTGACATCTCTAAGAGGCACCTCTGGCAGACAACAAACCTCTCTGGAGAAGTTATCCAGGTGGCAAATGGGGACCTCAATGCTCCTCAGCGAGGAGTCCTCAATTACTAAGACTCTTCTCCCATTTTTGGTGGCACTAGTTTTGATGTGATTCCTCAGTTGGCCCTGCTTAATATGCTTGTTATTTCCTGTGTTGACTGTGTCGACGGTTTACAGGCTGGTTCGGCCCGGTTCCGTGACTAGCGGGGCGGAGGGATTTCACAAAATCCACGCCTCCGGAAAAGGGAAACAGGGGACCCCAAAATAATTAAAAACAGTGGCACGATCTGAGGAGGAACAAACTAATTTACTAAATATGGTATCGGAATGCAAGATAACACGCTATAATACAATATAATTAGAATTGAAGCTAATAAATCAAATATAATGAGAGAGAGAGATTGTCCAAAAGCTGGGTAGGCCTCACCATAACGCTGAGGTGAGATGCGCAGTCCGGTCGAGCAGCAGGGAGAGAGTCTGACGAAGAAGAGCTGGTCAGATGACCTACCAAGGCCTTATATCTGTTCCCCCTGAGCAGAATGATAACAGCACGGCGAACAGGCTGCTGGGGAACGTAGTTCTTGTCTTCTGGGACAGCTACCCGGAACACTTTAACTCCCAGTGCACTGCATGATGTTATGATGTGAAATACTGGTAACCAAAAATCATAAAACCATGACAGTCTGATATCCAGACCCTCTTCTTTTTCCAGCTCCAGAGTCTCTTATCTGTTGCTCAGGGGCACTATGGAGGTAGGGAGGAGACACTTCCTTCTGCTCTGAGCAGAGATGAGGATCCAGCCATCCTGCACCTTGCATGTTATTGTGACCTTTTTCCTCAAGGTGAGAAGATGGCTTAGCTTCTTCCCCTTGCAGGGACTTAGGGAGGGGGCTGTCAGTAAGCATGTGTCGGTTCAGACTTCCTCCTATCCATCTCCCTCTCTGATTCTCAGATGTCTCTAAGCCTGTTCATCCTGCAACCTGGCCATCTGCTTGAGTAGTTCATCGAGCAGGGCATGCCTGCACCCATGACAGCCCTCTCTTCCCTTCAGCCCTTGAGGGACTTCCAGATTCTGGAGTTCCCCACAACCAGAGGTATGGACAGCACTGTTGCTCCTCTGGAGGTCCGTCTGGGTGCACACATCAGCCCAAAAGATTGTGACCCCTTGGTCTGGGTTGCTGCCTCAGCCTGCCTGGCTGTTGTGGTGAGTGGTCACCATATTTGTTCCCATAAAGTGCCACACCCTAGTGTTCCCAGATGATGAGAGAGCAGCCTTCCTGGTGCCCTCCCTGCTCACCTTTCCTGTGCAAACTGCCATACCATGCCCTCTTTGTATGTCCTGTTCACTGCGCTCCCCAGGAACAGCCTTTGTATGTGTGGGGGTTTGACCACCATCACTACTGGCTCTGCCCACACTGCATCAGAGCTGCGTCTTGTCAGGGGCTCTTCTCTTCCTGATGATCTCTTGTTCTTTTTAGAGGAATAGCGTGATATGCAATGTGAATTATATATATATAATATTTATACATTATATATATTTATATATATTATATTGTTTATATTATATATAAACTTTGTATATA
>JACDJE010000939.1:36825-62634 GCA_016647715.1 Pavo muticus
TATATATAAATATATTTAATATAATATTTATATAATAGGCTGGCAGGCAGGATCCACTCGAACATTGATGTATATTTTGTAACTTCTCTCCATTTACTTGGCTAATATTGATCATATAGATTATGTGATGCATGATGTTACAAAAGTTCATAATCTTTTTGAAAAGAGTGGAAAGAATTTAGATTCTAACTGTAATGGAAGTTCTCAGCTAGCAGAATTTTACTTTCTAGCAGAAGCCTCTGTTCTTCCTCTTTGTACAGAGAGCTTTTGTGTGGCAGACAAACAATATTCTTAAAGGCTGCTGATCAGCAATAGTTCAATTGCTAGTATGGCAACTTTATATAATATTGTTTCTTCTTTCTTTAATTTCTGCACAGCCTAATCATCATATTTATTCTAGCCAAACTACTTTTCTTACAGCATTGATTTGGTAGCATTGCTTCAAAAGACTGTGACCTCCACTCAAGAGACAGAAGGCAACTCGTTTGAAGCTTCTCAGCAGAAGACCTTTGGCCAAGCCCTAGTCTTCACAAATACTCAGCACAGCACTCAGATGGTATCAGGAACTGGCAGTTCCAGTGCTGTAAACTCCTGTTCTTCTCAGAGTCTGGTAAAATTATCTTCTTCTAAGTACTCTTCATGAGCAAATACTTTGGGTTAAACAACTTTTCTAGTACTGGTCATCTCATGAAACGTTTCAGTATTTGTAAAATTCAGGTTACAAATGCTGCAAAAATGGGGTTAAGAATATCCTCTCACACAAGCAGCTGTTTTTCTTTTTGTTACTTGGTGGTTGTTTCTTGGTTTACATGAAGTTCTTGTATTAATTTTTGAGTACAGAACAGATACATTTACTGCATACTGATATAGAATAAAAATGAAATAATTTGTTTATAGTGAAGCATTCTATGCTAGAAAACAGATGTGATATTTCCAAGCATGTATCTGATTGCTTTTTTGTGGAAATATGACTATTTCTGAGTTTTCTGGAGTGATGAAAAGAAAATAATAATAATAATAAAAAGGCTTCCCTTCTTTAATCATTGAAGATTTAAAATTGAGCATTTGTATTCTTTGAAAATCTGTTTAGCTATTGGTAATTAAATGATTTTGGGGATGTGTGCATTCAAGAAAGTCAGTACTGTTGTAAAAGTGAAATTGTATTAGTGGTAACAAGAGGATCCAGCTCTATTGTACAACTGCTGAATTTTTCATTTATTAGTAAGCTAGGGCTGAAGAGGTTTCAGTTGTTGCCAAATAGCAGCTGTAGGCACTGACTTTACAATTATGTTCAAATTATTTATTAAATACTTAATTCCATTCCTCCTGTTTTTTCCTTGTCTTTTTGGTAGTCTGCAGTTCTTTCTTCTGGCTTTGGAGAACTTGGATCCTCTAAATTGGCAAACTCTACTGGAACCCAAATTTTGGAACAACTAAAATCCCCAGATCTGGGTCAGTTTACGTCTCAACAAAACAATAGTAACTCTACCAATGCTACCATAACTGCCACATCGTCTTGGGGTCTAAAACCACCCATTACTCAGTCCTCAGTCCTCAGTCAGTTTGGTAAGTGCTTTGATGTAATCTCTTCTCTTTCTATTAGCCTGTTAAAAAAAAAAAAAAAAAAAGGCTTATAATGGCCTTGATGACAGACTTCTTTTTTTAATGCAATCCTAATAATAAAATTGATTACAACATTTCAGTTAAGCTTATCTGCTGGTAATAGATATTACAAATATATCACAAACTTAAGCTGTGATAGGCTTAAGCCTATCCATAGAACATTTTGCATGTTTAGAAGTTAAGTCTTCATGTAGTAACATCTTTGATTTAGCATGCCTGACTATGACTATTTAAGTGAACTTTGATGTGAATTTGTTTCTCAGCAAACCCTGGAAAATAAATATTTCGGTCTTTGTGTATATGCTGCTTCTAGCTGAATATAAGAATGTACTACATTTTGTCTTTTCTGAATTTTGTCTCTTAACTAACTATTACATTTAATTTTTTAATAAGTACTATGATGCCTAATGTGTAATATTACATAACAGTTTTATTTTCACATTTATAAAGAAAACTAAATAATGCTTTATTAAAAACTGATCATTTAAGGTAGAGAATATCAAATGTTGGCCTTGTTATTGCAATGGTTATGTTGCATATGGAATTCGTGTGATGATGTCTGGAAGTGACTTGCACACGTTAGAAAATAAGAGCTGTTAGGTCACCTAGGTTCTTCCATAAAGAGCAGAAGAGCAAAGCTTAATGCTTTAATTTTGATTTTTCTTTTCTCCAATGCTGACCAGACTTTAAATCCCAGCCTGAACCATCCCCAGTTCTGAGCCAGCTGACTCAACGACAGCAACAAAAAATGCAGGCAGTACCCGTTCCTCCACCTGGACTGGAGTCCTTCTCCTCCCAGGTAAAACTCCAAGAGCCCTCACCAGTAGACACCTCTACAGCTATCGGCAAAATGCTACAGCTTCCCAGTATATCTTTGGAAAACCAGACAGTGACTGCCCATCAAACCCAGCAGAAACAGATAAAACAACCAAAACGGAGGATAACTCCAGCATCCAAGGTGGGTAATTCGACAGCACCTAGTCCTAAGCAAATGCATATGAGTTACTAGGAAAAGGGGAGCTAATACCATCATATGGTCCCAGTTTATAAAGCAGGAAATTCTAAGCTGGATAGTTCTACAGTAGAAATACAGTAATGTTGTCTTTTCCAAGCAAGTATCTAATTGCTCTGTGTGGAAAATGACTTGCTGAGTGAGATCCAGGGCAAAGAATCAATAAACTAATTTAAGATTACAAGAATGGACATAATTTGTAAATTGGGGAGTTGCAACAGATGTATGTAGGTCACTCTGAAAGTAATGCCTCCTATTTATTTCCATGGAAACTAAAACAGATACTAACAGCACAGTAACACTATTTGATAGAGCAAATTCAATTCTCAGCTACAAAACACTATTTTTCAACGTAGTCACCACCATTAGCTATGCATTTTCACTAGCAATGAACAAGAACCTGCATGCCACACTGTCCTGGTTTTATCAGTATTCCATATCATGGCGTCATGCAGCAGACTGTCTGATGCTTAAGCACAGTGCTGGATGCACTTCCTGTGTGCTGTGCTTCTAGCAGACTCAACTATTTCATGTAAGTTCTGGCTCTGGGAGATATGATTTCCGATTCCAGGTGAGGAGGATTTTTTCTGGGTGGCCAGCATTGAGGGCCTGACGATAAAAACTCAGACTGACTCTCTCTCCTCTGGTTTATTTTTGGTTCATTTGATTTATTATTCTTAATTATTCTGTATTATCTCACATACCTTTTAATAAATTAGTTTCTCCAATCTCAGTCGAGTGTTTTTCCTCTTCCTTCCCCCCCTTCTCCTGAGGGGAGAGAGGGGTGTTACATGATTAACTCTTCAAACTGCAACACGTGCTCATAAAAATCTGCACCATAGAATCATAAAACCAAGATTGAAAAAGACCTCCATGATCATCCAGTCCAACTGTCCACCTACCACCAATATTTCCCCACTAATACATGTCCCTTAGTATAATATCTAAATGTTTCTTGAACACCTCCAGAGACAGTGACTCCACCACCTCCCTGGGCAGCCCATTCCAACGCCTGACCACTCTTTAGAAGAAATTTTTCCTAATATCCAACCTGAACCTTCCCTGGCACAACTCAAGGCCATTGCCTCTAGTCCTATCGCTAGTTATGCAGGACCACCAGAGGTGACTTCTTGTTCCCACTGCTGAAATGCACCACCCACTGCCTCACTGTGCTAATATCCACTGTTTGGTCTCCATAAATGTTCAACAAGAGTTGATGAATGTCAGTGGGTGCAATTTTTCTGAAAGGAGGAATTCAATGACACACCTTTGCTTCGTAAGCACTTCCATGTCAGACACCATTTTGTCAGACTGCCCCTCTGCTGCCATCTGTTGCATGACAACAAAATGTAATGGCATATTGGTGGGAAGGTTCAGACTCTACTGCCATACCACCAGATTACCTCTGGTGTTGTGGGCCAATGTAATAAAACAAGAGGCATTACTTTTGGAGCAGACCTCTTAGTTGGTAACCAAGTTTGAGGCAGTAATTGAAGAAGCCCATAGTTATGGGAAGAGAGTGTGTCAGTCATTTACGTCCTTAATATAGATAGTGCATAACAAGGAACTGTGGCTTGTTTTTTCCTTTTAAGATTCCTGCCTCTGCTGTGGAGATGCCTGGATCAGCTGATATGGCAGGGTTAAATGTTCAGTTTGGAGCTCTGGAGTTTGGATCAGAGCCTGCACTCTCAGAGTTCAGATCAAGCAGTGAGAATACCAGCCAGATGACCAACAATAGCTTGTACTCAAAATCTGTAAAGTAAGCGTGAGTTGCCCTTGTGCTTTCTTAAATACCTTCTTTAAGGGTCGAGTTTGTGCAAAACATATCAAGACAGTTCTGTGTAATGAGAGGGGGAAATATGATGGCTTGAAAGGGCTATGTTTTCTGTTGATGGCATGTTGAAGAAGTCTCTCTTCTAATGACAATCAAAATTTCCTGGCTAGGTTGATTTGGAGCTGGAGATTATACGAATGTAAATAAACCCCAAAGTAAGCTACCCTTAACAGAATTACTTCCTCATGTTTGATTGTCCTTATTTTCAGATTTGCCAGAGGACTTGTTCCTCACAACTCATTTTTTTTTTCTACTTTTGATCCAAGAGAAATGAACCCTGTACCATATATGTGTGTTAGTAGATTGGTTCCTGATTGCAGATCTGATACTCCTATAGAGTGAAAAGAGTAGCCAAGCATTTCAGTATACAGAAGCTTTTACTGAAATGCTAATATAGGTAACAAATAATACAAATGCAACAATAATCCATTTATTTTTTCCTTGTTCCTTGTCATGGTTTTATGGCTTTTGTTATCAGTACTCCACATCATAACATCCTGTAGTGCACTGGGAGTTAAAGAGTTAATGCTCCAGTTCCATGGATCGTGGATAGTTCCGGGTACCTGGTTCTCAGAAGAGAAGAAGAACTACATACTACATACCCCAGAGCTCTTTGCGTTATTCTGTTTCCATTTTCCGTTCAGGCAGAAAGATAAAACTGTTCACATGTCACAAGATGTCCCTTTTTTTTTTCTCTTCTGCTCAGCCCGGCTAGATGTCTCGCCTCAGCATTAGAGTAAGGCCTTTGGTTTTTGGACAGTCTCTCATTATATTTGATTTATTAGCTTCAATTCCAATTATATTGTATTATAGTGTGTTATCTTGCATTCTGATATCTTATTTAGTAAATTAGTTTATTCCTCCTCAGATCGTTTCTGCTGTTTTGTTTTTAGGCCCATCTCCCTGCCCATTCCCCTTTTCCCTTTTCCCTTTTCTGGGGCGTGGGTCCATGGATCTCTCCACCCCGCTAGTCACAGAACCAGGCCGAACCAGCCTGTAAACCGTTGACACTCATTCAAGAATTGGCTTCAGCAAAAAGCTTCCTGAAGCTTTTTCAGAAACACTAGTAAAAATGAGCTTCCTCATTTATTTCTTGTTCTATAAATGATTTTAGCTGTTTAGAAAAGAAAACATCCCTTCATTTTTTCAATTATTTTTTCCACTTTGCATAGCTTATTCTGTTAGACTGCTACCATAATGTTAGAATTCTATTATAAAAAGAGATTACGTTTCTCATCATATATCGGTCTTCATGGATCTATTCGGCTTTTTCTAAATAAACAAACAAACAAAAAACAAAAAATAACAACAAAAACAAGATAATTAATTTATCCTTTTGAGAGAGTAGAAATAAGTTGACTGACAAGTGCCTATGTGTCAACTCTTTTGGGCTGACAGGAGGAAGTTGAATGGTACTTAATGCAATTGGTTGTTTTGAAAAAGTGATTACTGAGGACCAAAGCAAAATTGTATTCATTATTTTTTAATATAAATAATGTTGATTTGACTACATGTTTTAGTTGAATAGTTTTAGATAACTATGCAGAAGCTGATATTTTCCTGAAAGTGTTTGAGAACTCATTTACCATCTTGGTAAATAACTTTTTACTTTTTCCAGTGATCCTTTGAATACCTCTTTGCCAATATACAGTACAGTACAGGAGTCCACATACACAACCTCTTCCAGTCTGACCTGCTCATCCCAGAACACTAGCCCAGTAATAACAACAACTTCCTATGACCAGACTTCTGTGCATAGTAGGATATCGTACCAAAGCTCCATGGCTCCATCTGAACCAACACCTGTTGCAGTTACGGTGAGTCAGTTTCAGAAATAAGACCCTGAAAAAAGTGAAATATTCTCATCCCTGTTAGACTTGTATTACTCTGTTATGTTAGTACTTTTAACCAAGCCAGGTGGTTTCCTTGATTCCCAAGCCCACCTTGTTATTTGTGCTTTCTTTTCCTATTGTGTAGCCATTTTTTTTGACCATACTGTATTTGGGATATAAAAGCCTCCGATTTTATGTCTTGACATTTTAAATTGCTGTTTGACCTTTTTTCTTAGTAGCACTTAGCATTCTAGCTGAGTTTCTTTCCCTTAAGCTCATCTTTTAAAGGAGGAACTCTTCTATGTAAATATTAGACATGGTGTTCTGCTGTATCCTTACAGTTTCAATCCAAATATATATCATTTATTAAGTGTATAAGGGATGTAGCAAATAGATCTCAAACTGTGGCCCCTCAAACATTACAATTCTGTTAATTTAAACACCAGGAGGAATTATTATTGTGTTTTATTTTAAAACACCTAGGTTGAGATCTGATTTAGGACAGAGGATTTAAAAACACCTATTCTTTGTATATGAAATGTAGGTTTGTTTTAAGATAATTTATTAAATATTTAAGGAACTTGTGAGAGTTTCTAAGTTTATTTACTTATGGCCTTTGTTATGTAATGGCTCAGTCACACTTGTCTTCTGCACTAGCTCGTATGTACTGGTGAGGATCAAGCATAGACTATTCACTTCTGTACTCCAGCGTTATCCAAAAAACAACTTGTACTTCTCAAGTCTTATCGTTCAATGGAAAAACAATGGCATCTCTGTGTAACTTGGTGTTTCAGGGTACACATTCAGAGAGGCACACTGTTATGAATTTTATTCAATACACACACACACACACACGGGCATCTATTCCAGATAATCTCAGTTGGGAGCGAGCAGAAGACTCCTTAAGCAAATGCAATATTACTTACCGACCCTTGAGAGATGAGCGAAAGGCCAAGTAGGAGGAAGAGAAGAAACGTGCCCGTAGTGGATTCAGCAGAAAGTGTCAGTAGGGCATCCCCTGCTTCAAGGTGTACTTTCTCTCTCTTGAATCCACCACAGTCTCCCTCCTGCTTTTATTCTCTCCAGGGTCTGCAGGGTTTTTTTCCACTTGCACGCCACATCTGTGTGGCCAGAGCATGATGCAGAGCCCAAGCAGAACACCTGCTTGCAGAAAACAAGTTTTTTTGCAAAACAAGATAAACTATCAAGGTCAGCTTCCTACCAAAACAAGATAAGCAGCTCTAGCCACTAATGCTGTTTTCCTCAAAACTGTCATGTGGCCCATGGTTCTAGTCACGCAGCCATCCACTTATGCTCTGTCAGAATCCTTTGTTCCAGTTCAGGATCATTCTTTGGCCAGGACCTTTGGGTCCCTGACACACTTGGATAGTTAAAATTGTGAGTTGCATTAGATCAAAAACACAACCATTTCCTATATGTTAATGCAATTCTTTCTTTCATATCAGTGTGAACCTAAAGTTTGTTAAATACAGTACACAGGAAAGCCTCCTGATGATGGATGTAGTATGGGTCACATATGAGATTCTGTATGTTCAGGACACTTTGCACTTGAGAACTTTATTATGTGATTTTTTAAAGACAATAAAAAACTAATTTTCTATCATTCAATTTAGAATGAATATAGAATTTTGCATGAAGCATGTTAAATGTGTGATTCATTCTGAAGATCTAATATACCTTTAAGATGATTTATTAATTTCTCCTTTGTTTACAGAATGGACACAGTGGTGTTAGAACACAGGCAACTCTTGACAGTAAGTTTACAAAACTTGATTGTGCGCAGGATTCTTTTTCTAATTTTTCCTTCCAATTTGGTATGCGCACAATTGTAGCAATGACATCTAGTTTAAGGTTTTACATAGTTTTCCCTGCCTAATTTTTGACTGATCAATCTGAGTTTTTGTACTTGCACAGAATGTACTACTTGCTTGTTGGAGAAGGCTGATAAATCGAAGCAGCTCTATTGAATCTATACCCAGTGTGCAACACTGAGCAGTCTTAATCATTAGAAAAGCTGCTTTGCTGCTGTTTTTTTTTATTTCTCTGTCAAAAATATTTAATATACAAATTTCTTACCCATTCTTCCAGTTCTCATTTGGAAAGCTGCAATTGACATTTAGCAGTAAAGAAACAGTTGTGTTCTTTGGAAGCACCTCTTGAAGGGTATAGTGCTCAATTGCTTAGTTGCAACCCTTTTGGGAATAAGGGTGACTAACATGTTCCCTCTGCTGAGTGGCTTGCTGTCTTGCAGTAGAGTAACAATAATAGTGTTGGCTCTGATAGAGGCAGTACTGTTCATCTTGGCTTTTTGTGTGTATGTGTGTGGTATTTTACTTATAGCACCCCTATAGATCTCTTCCTGGAGTTAAAATAATTAAAATATAGTTTTTACTCTTCTGACCATTATATGCTGCTTTATGGAAGTTTTCAAGGGCAGCAGCTAGAATTAATATCTTTTTGAATTCTAACACTTCTGTTCAAAGTCTATCTTCCTCTTAAATATCTCAGGTATGTGAGCAGTGAGGCAGCTTTTTTATACATCAGTGTGGAAAGAACTTGAATATTCAGACCTATAAACTATGTTTTGTTAGTGCCAAATTCAGTTTACATGAGCCTGAGGGAGAGTATATACCCTACCCAAAGAGTTGCTTTTTAAAATACTTTAATGTATAGGACAACTTTACACATAGAAAACTTTCTTACTTTCATACATAGAATTAACAATTTTTGAAATTCACTACAGGATTTTTCTTTTTGGTATGGAAAGCAAAAATCTGAGAATTTCTAATTTTTATAATGATTCTATAGCAGTTTTATTAGTCCCTTTTTCTATGCTGATTCCCTTTTGACAACACTTCTATTTTTTTCTCTATCTCATATTCGTAAACTAGAATCAGTTTTCTCCCATGTATCTATTTCATGAGTCAAAACTATTTTGAAATATTTTGTTAACAATTAAAAAGTCTGACCTTTTCCCTTCTGTATTTGTTGCTAACATCCTTAGTTGTCTTACCAATTGTTGCTCTTTAATATCAGGTCTTATCTTTTCTAAACCTGTAACTGTTCAAAACATGCTAGTAGTATAATTCTGACCATTCTGTTTGTCTCCTGGTCTGTCCCTCATATTGGGGATATCTACTTTGATTTCAAAAAGTGAATCCTGGCATAAATGTATTGAGAGTTATAAGTGTTGATTATTTATTTTATATGAATGTTGCCAGGAGGTATCAGGTAATACAGTTGCATCCTTCATAACTATGCTTATGTTATTGTCTTTTGAATTTCCTTCTTTGTCAGTTACAGTCATGCTTATTGGAAAGGTCAAAACCTCTGATTTCTGTTTTCAGAGACCCTAGTCCAGCAACTTGACTAGGGTCATTTAGGGAGAAAACCAATAATGTGATATTTAACTTCCAAGCATATATCTGACTTTTGTTTGATGAACATTCTGAGACTGTGTGACTGCACTGCAAGATAATGATGATCTGCTGGGTAGTGGTTTCTGGCACTGCATGAAAGCATGACCCAGCAGAAGGCAAGAGTCAGTTATTTCTGAGATTTATTGGTGAGTGAGTGGCTAATTCTGTGTTTTATCCTTCTTCAGAAAACAAGAGATTAGTTTAGAAACAGCTGGGAATTATGTTGTGTAGTAGAATTGTTCTGTGCCTTGCTGCAGTACAGTATTCCTTTAAAAAAAGACATTTGTGGCAAACAAGTTCTACTGCGTGTAGACTAAAAAGTAATATTAATGCTAACAACTTTTTTGTTACCTAGATAAAATAAAGTAAGTCAATATTTGACAACTTTTTTGACTGTGCTTAATACTTTGCTCAATTGTAACATTTTATTCTAGCTTCTTTTATTCTAATACATAACACATTTGAGTCAGTATTCCAGTACTCCAAATGGATTAGTTTTATGTGCCTTTGTACTCCAGCAATCCAAATTTCATGCATCAAAGATTCTGTGTAGGTTGGAGCAAAGAATTGGAGCTGGAGGTAAGAGTAGATTTTTGCAGTGCCTTGAAGAGTGTGAACAACCTCCATTTGCAGAAATGGATTCAAGTCATATGCAAAGATTTTTAAAATGAAAATGGACTTGTAAGCAAAAGCTAGTAATCGGATAGTAGGAGATGTAGTAAACTACAATCTTCTGCACTTCATGTGTACCATAAATCATAAATCTGTTGTAAGTGAAGAACTCAAAGGGAGAAATTAGTTCTGTTGCCATCTATATTTTCCTTAGTAGACAGATTACTTACTACTGTTCCTGGTTCTTAACAGTCAAATTCTTGTAAACCAAGGATAGAATAACTATATATTGTGTTTCTGAATCCAACTTGAGTGTCAAGTATGCTGGAATTTGTCTTTGAATGCCTCCTTTTAACTCATTGCAGCTACTTCATCAGTTCCAGCGTCTAAGACAGAACCTTCTCCCTCACTGCCTTCTGCTGGTTCTCTGCCTAGCGTGGTACCCACCACCACTTCGCTTCTGCCTTCAGCATTGCAGCACATAGCAACATTGCCCAGCTTGCCTCAGTCCAGTGACTTGGCCAGCAGCTCACTTACCCAGTTAAGCAGGTACAGTGGGATTTGTGGTAAACTGAAGGGAGTAAAATTCTAAGGAAAGGGCAAATAAAAGTGTGATTGCAAGCAGAAACATCCTGATCTCTTCTGAATCTCTCTCTTCTAATTCTAGTTAATGTCAGAAAAGGAGATCCTGTTGTCTGATAGCCCTGATTTGCAAAGTAGGAGATCTGGGCTGTCTCTTAATGATGGATCAGAGCTGCCCTCAAATTTTCATGGTGTATTAACACTTTTGTGTTTCAAGGGGCTCTTGTTTCAATCATGCCAACTAAATTACCTGAACCGATTCCCTCACTTTTCCTACTTTGTCCACAGTGCCTGCTATTTGTTTACTGCCTTATGTTTGAAATCATTCCTTTGAGAGTTTACTTCCTGCATAATTTTGAAGTACTGCAGTTTCACTTATATTAAAATAAATAATAATTATTTTAAAAATTCCATAGAGATGGTGTGTGTTTTTCTTTCTAAGATATTTCCTTAAGACATTTTGAAATATCAGGTTGATGTTCCTGGAAGTGGATTTAGCTCAACTCATTTATACACTCTCTGATTTTTATATCCCTGTTACTTGAGCTTTGTCCTGAGGCTAATTACATTCTGGGACTGTACTAATTTGTTTTACATTTTTTAATGCTCACCTTTTTACTGTATTTGTTACAATACAAAACTAGCAGTACCAGCTGGGGCGTGGTAGATTCTTTCATACTAGTGCTTTTTTTTTTTTTTTTGAACTAGTGTTGAATAAAATGGTAAATGTGTCAACTAACCAGAATTATTTCATTCACATTAGAAAAATCATCTCTCCACACTTGCTGAAAAGCTGTATACATTGGTAGAAATTTTAGTTGGAGGGTTGTTAACTGTTGGATAGATACTGAGTATCATGAAAAGGTGATGCCTGAATTCCAAGCATGTCTGACTTGGTTGTGCTGGCAGCTCTTGTCTGAGTCTCTGATGTGAGTCAGATGATGAATTAAGGCTTCTTACAAGAAGGGGAAAATGGGCAAGGAAGTGGTTTAAAACAGTATGCTGGACTGAGCCATTTATTTTCTTGCTGCCTGAAGTGTTGTAATCCTATTTCCTGCAGATGGGGAACAGTTTTAAAGACACTATATCAAAATAAATTTGTGAAACTGCCAAGATTTATTCTGGTCCAACACCTTGAAGAGCTGACAAAAATGTTTGCCCTTAAATTACAACGTATAATTTAGTCTGAAGCTTTGTTAAAAAACACTGCTGTATTTTCTTATGACTATTTCCATGGAAAATATTAAAGTATTTGTTATTATTAGAATCTCTCTTGCTTCTGATTCACATCATGAGGAGCTTTTTGAACAAGAAACCATACATGTTTTCTATGGCTTTGTTCTGTTTGAGTTTGTTCAGTATTCATGTTGGTATTATGCTTATTCCTATTGTACTTTTGTATGTTCCTGACCTAGAATATAAGGTATAACTTCTGTCAGTGTAAATGTTTAAGAACCAGTTTGTCATCTTTCAAGGAGACATTTAAAGAGCTTTGGATTGCAAATGAATGTTGGTTCTGCTTACTGCCTGAGGTTCACAGGCATTGTCAGCTTGGGAAAAAAAAGTGGTGCTAATGCAGAGCTACTTTCTAAAATGAAATTATTTGCAGATGTTTTTCATCAGCAGGTTCATTATTCTCAAATTTTATAGTATGTATGAAACTGGACAGATTGATTCATCTTTTCAATAAGGCAATGGTATTTAGGGATTGTAGCAGCATGAACAGACCTTGATTAAATGGACAGATTCTTTAGAAGTATATCTAACTTTCCTGCTTTCACAGATGCTTTTTTCGTTGTTTTTTGTTGTTGTTGCTGTTTGTTTGTTTGTTTTTTAACAGTTCTAAATTAGTTCAAATTATGATATGCAGGTTAAAATAAGAGAAATGTGGTGAGTCAAACCAAAGCACTGTCTCACCTAGTACCTGTCCCCCGTGGCATCCAGTAGCAGTTGCTCAAGGAAAGAGCAAGAAACAAGCCATATGTTATGTGAAACTTTTCCTGGTATATTCTTCTAGTTCTGGAATTTACATGTCTTGGAGGCATGACTATGTAATTGCTGAAGCAACCGTTGCTTTACTAAAAATGTATTAAATTGATAAATAGAAATGAGTGGTATTACATGTTTCTTGACACTGATAATTACCTCTGTACTTTTAATTATTTTAAACAGTAGGTAGTCAGATATTAAATAAAAGGTTGCCTATGGGGGAGGGATATACACATAGGTATGTGTTCTAGGAAAAATTCATTGTATTAATTTTTCACAATTTTTTTTTAGCTCCCTTTCCAATCATCAGAGCAGTCTCTCCCCTGCCTCACCTGCCTCAGTGTTGTCTTCAAGCACATCACATGCAGTAAGTCCTGTTTGCATTTCAACAGATAATTGACATATAGTCAGTTTATCTGATGATTAAGACCCTCTCTTAAAGTTCATTGTGTCCCAGTACACAAAGAACTGAGATGAGTTTATCTCAGGGAGGAAGGACTGCCAGCTCTCTAGTGGTAAAAAGATTCTCATTACTACTTGTGATTTGTACTAGGTCAAGAATAACTATTAGAAACTTGCCAGTTGCACAGTTGAAGAGAATATTTTGACCCAGGAAGGGGATGGAATAGAGAGATTTTTTTTGCAACAAGTGTATTAAAAATAATCTTTAGAAGTGGCTGTCTGAAACTGCTCCGAAAGGTGGTGCTAGCACTCTCCACTGAACAGGTTATCTGGCAATGCAGAGGTGATGGAAAGATATCTGTCATGAGGCAGTTGTCATGACACGATATTAGAGTTTACTGTGTGGCATTGTTGTCACTTGAGTATTTAATGCATTTTAGATAAGGCAAATAGTATTGAATGCAGTGCTGTAAATGAAGTTGCATAAATAGAAGTCAGATGCTTCTGTGTTCTGTGATGGAGTACTTCTGTACAATCCCAGTTAGGTTGTGCTATTCTTTGTGCGTGTATTTTAGTTTTTAATGCTTCATCCTAACTGAATGTGTAACTTGAAAATTCACACTTAAGCAAATATCCTTTCTTCCCATTGTCGGAGTTGTTATAGTTTGTGTGTTGATGACATTGTTTTGCAAGTGTGATCAGCTTTTACAATTCCAACACTTTATTGTGCTGAATTCAAACCAGGAACTCCTTCATACTCACATGTTCCTGTAATATATGTGATCCGTGTTTACCACATTGACTCTGTTGTGGAGTGTTGCAGTTTTAATCTTTCAAATTTCACAAGTGCATTGAGGGAATCACAATAGCAGTATTCTGAAAACAAATACTGTCTTTTGGAAGAATACAGGAGTTTAATGTTGATAGTAGCTTAAATGATTAGGCAATCAAAGGGCAATGAATAATGCAATGGAGGAACATTTGAGTTTCTGTGATACAATTTTGTGGTGACAGTTTGAATTTAACTTTTGTATAATAATTTTCTATGAATACTTAAAAATCACAAGCATGCAACTTTGTTGCTTGCTTGGTATGTAGATCATGCATATACTATTAAACATTATCTTGCATGTGCTGCTGTTACTTAAAAGATTTATTTGTTTTTCCCCAGTATATTTCACTGTGGTATATTTGCTCTGTGGTTTTCATTTTTTTGTCTTCTTTCTAGCACACTAGTGTTGAGAACACAACTTCGCTCCAGCCCTCAACAACCCTTTCAACTGCTTCAACCTCAGCCACTAGCGCCACCTCTTCGGTTGTCAGCATATCAAGCAGTATGAACACTACAAACAGCCTTGGCCTGAGTGTTACCAGTGTGTCTATACCAGCTGCTACTGCACGAGCAGCTCCCTTAGTGTCTTCAGGTTTGCAATATTAACAGATCACATGGATAGACAGAGGATTTCAGTCTACAGGGCTATCAGTTGAGCATCTCACAGCAATAACTGCTCTAAGAAATCCACATTCTTGACTAGCATTTTCAGCATGTTTTATTTGCTGGCTTATAAAATAAATTTGCCTACTTTGTGTATTTAAAATATTTGTTAGGGTGTGATGTGACATTTATAAAGCTCTTTGGAGATAGAATGTGCTAAATAAATAAACACCAGAGCAATTCCAACTTTAAGTTTTGGACTAGGAGATTTGCACATTTTGTATTCCAGGTTGTGATCAACTCTTGGCTGTGAATTCATTTTAGCTTTAATTTCAGACCCTTCTGTGACTTGAATTCATTTGTCAGTATCAAAATACACTGCAGTGTTGTCATTATCATATGTCAAATCTCTACTGACACATCTACAGAGAGGAAAGAAGTATCTGATGTCTGGGTTATTCCATGGCAATAACCATTTTAGAAGAAGGATCCACAGACAGAGAAGGTGGGGAGGCTTGCACTGAAGTGGAAGCAAGGCTAAATTCCTCTATTGCTTCTCTAATCAACTTAGCCTCCTAAAAGGAAATCCTATGGAGGGAAGTGAATGATTTCAAAATTACAACCAAACTTACGTATACAAGAATTCTCACTTGAGATGTCTGACTGGCTGAATAACTTTTTTACCCTTCTGCTTCCTAGCTCTGCTTCATGGAGGCAACTGAAACTCAGTCATCTTTGCTTTTCCCAGCTGCAATAAGTCACCCACAAAAAGTATACTGGTAGCATTTAATGCTCTCCAGTCTATTGCTGGCGGCAAGGGGGAATGTATTGACAGAGCAGAAAATGAAAGAAGAGAATTTATTCTCAGATAAAGAACAATGCTTAAATTTTACCTTTGGGAGAGGACCAAGGAAAGAAATTCCTGTGTAATTCTTCTAATCTTCTCAAAGTAAATGACAAAATTGGACTGTTATACACTGGGATTGTTTTCAGTCTGAAGTAGTTTGTGCTTTCCCTTCCTTGATGTATGTTTAAGCTCTTCAGGCTATTTTGAGCATTTTCATTAACTAGCACTAAATTTTTCTGTGTAGCTCTTTACATGCTATGATAGTTCTTAAGCCCTGGGAGCTGCACTATCTTGTCTCAGTGCTGAAGCCTAGTTTTTTCCAAAAGCTTGTTAAAGTGTCTGTATTTTGGTTCTACAGGAAAAGCTCCTCCAAACCTGCCCCAGGGTGTACCGCCTTTGTTGCATAATCAGTATATTGTGGGACCTGGAGGACTTCTGCCTGCCTACCCAGTAAGCAATTCAATTGTATCTGTCCTTGATTATTTAAACCTTGATGCAAATGGGCCATCCAGACCTGCTGCTGGCTATGTCAAGGCATTTGTGTTGGCACATGTTGCACCTGGAATTCTTGTTCCAAATGCTGAAGAAATATTAAATGTACTCTGTTGGGATTTACTGTTCATAGAAAAAATCAGAATTATTGGTACATACCTGATTTGGCTGCTGTTGAAGCTGAGCACATGTTCTGCTATAGTTTTCAGTGGTATCCAGTTTTAGGCCTTTTCATTTAATTTAGACTTAGGTTTAGGTTATTAGAATAGATTTGCCATTATAATGGTTGAACTGTGCCATTTGTCCTCTGTCATACTTTTTAAGATTGCACAAAACTTTTTGATGTCCGATCAGGATGAACATAATTTATCTATTTTTTAAATCAGAAACTGTTCTAACCATCTTTCTGTATCACTCTGAATGCGAGGGGTTAACTGGTTTGCTCTATAGCCTACTCGTTAAGTCTTTGTCATATTCTCAGAAATAATAATTGCAGTAAAGAAGACTGTTACTTTTATTTCTAAATCAGAATGCCCAGTAGATTTTTCACTAATTCATAAATATGCATCTGTAAAAACAGTACTGAAGACTTGACAGTCAAACTCTTCTTGGGGGACTACTGTCATCAGAAAACATAAGTGACGAACCATTTTGAGCTCTACTTAGCTTTACTAGCCTTAAAATTCCACAGTGCTCTGTAATTGCACAATACAACATATACCCATATACGTTTAATGTAGACTGGGCCTAGAAAAGTGTGATAATGTTATATTTTTCTTTCTTTGAGCAGATTTATGGTTATGATGATCTCCAGATGCTTCAATCCAGGCTGCCAATGGTAAGTAAATGGCTTGGTTTATTTCATTTTAAACAAGCCATATATTTCACTGTTGACAATCTGCGCAACACAAATTGCTTCATTTGATGATGATTGATTCTATGATGATTAAGAGCTTATTCTTATATTACATGTTCTATTTTTTTCAAAAAGACACAAACAATTTCTCTAGATGGTGTGAATTGATAGTGATTATTATATTTGTCCATCTACAGACTGTAAATAGAACTGTGCTCTATGCTTTTGACTAGAGAAATTTTTATCTCTGAAATAACAGTATGAAATCTTGTCATATATAGTTGAAATCTGGGCATTAACTTTTTCTCTTAGCCAAGGGATGGGCTTGAACAGCAAGGCATAGTATGCAAATTGACAGTCACTAGGTGCATCTAACAGGTTGTGGAGACTCTTAAAGCTGGAGATCTTTGCATATGCATATGGCAACAAATGCATCAGCAGGTGAGCTGCAGGAGGGAATTATTCAAAATTTTCTTACTTATCTGGATCCAGAATATAAATAGCATATGAGAGAAACTCAGATCCCAGGCAGTTAGATTCACAAGGATCCTCAGCCTAGAATGCAGAGAATTGTTGTGTGTTGTCATGCACACACACACCCAGTAAGAAACTCAGAAAGTTTGGTAGTATGTAACTGTGAAAAGTCAAAGGATATAGTGGTGCACTATACTCATAAAAGCAAAAATGGAGCAATGAACAGTGATCTGGAAAGAGGAATTACTGGATGAATGTTGTAGTTAGTCTCAAGTCCGTACCAAGTCTTCCATGTGGAATCTGACAGGTACTGGGATGGAGTACAGGGATGTCCCAGACAAAACCCTATCTGTCTGTTCATCCTGAAAATCGAAGGAAGAGTAGGATAATGTTGTGGTTAAGATTTGGAAATGTTCTATGCAAACAGAAAGTAGTTCAGAAAGAAATGGTGTTTCAGAAGAACTAGTCTGACAGATAACTGAATTGAGTTAGAAGAAAAAAATGTAGATAATATCTGATAATGCTAAATTGGAAGAAAAATGTATTGCCAGAAGAAAGAAGTGAGACCAAAAATAGAAGTATCAGGTAATGATACAAAGTTGGAATATTTACTATAAAGGGAAAAACAAAGCCATGGAAAAATACTAGTACTTTGCTTCAGAAGAAGCCTCATATTAGTCACACAATTATAGTGGAAAACTGATTATCATACTGTTCCTGGGAAGTTGGCCGTATATTCAGCAGAAGACCTTAAAATGAGGTCCAATATAACTGGCACACAATGATTCAGAAGTAAGTGATTAAGGTTTCTGAAAACCTTTCGCTTGAGGATGTCTTATTTTCTAGTAAAAAGCTTTTCTGAAACCTGAAAAGTTGCAGAGAGAGCAGATTACTCCACATTGAGATAAAAGGAAAGATCTAACTAAACAAAGACCTGGCAACTTGATGTCAGTTCTAGAAAAAGTTATAGATTAGCTAAAAAAAATACATCAAATATGTCACACAAATCAAGATGGAGCTAGTAAAAACAAATAAGATATTGTAATGAATTAGGGAAATGAGAATGGTGGTATTAAAATAAGAACAACCCCGTCCAAGGCAACAACAAAAAAACACAACCCAAACCAACAAATCTATGGAAGAAATATTTGACTTGATGAATATGAAGTTAAAAAAAAAAGGCAACAGGTGCAAACAAGAATATGCTTGGATCAAAATTAAATAAAAACGCAGAAAGAGTGTTAGGAGTAGGTTTCTGGTTCTACACCAGACACTCTCCCCAGAAAACACAACTGCGATGATGTGTTTGTGATGACATGCATTCACTAAAGACAAGGGATGAAAAGTTCTGGAAACATGGGAAGGGTCTCCTCAGCAAGCACGGGTGAAAGAGGTGAGGTGAAGGAGCGAACATGAGCTGTAGCCTAGGCTCAGTGATGCGCACAGTGCAGGTGAGTAGGAGCTGTGGCCTGGGCTCAGCTATGTGCACAGTGCAGGTGAGTAGGAGGTGCAAGGGCTGCGGGCTTTATGCAGTTGTGGTCAGGGTGGGCATCTGGGGCTGCTGTCACAAAGATGTGTGCTGCTCTGAGTCTGTCTTAGCCTCTGGCTGCAGCTATTGTAAGTAGGGAGCACGTTTGTGGTCTCCTACCTCACCTCCACTCTTCCATTGGTATTGTTTGAAGGTTTGTGCCAGAAAGATGGTGTAGTTGGGGTTTTCCCATAAAGGCAGAGGATGCTCTTAAAGGAGTGTCATGGTTTTGTGATTTTGGTTTTCAGTATTCCACATCATAACATCATGTAGTGCACTGGGAGTTAAAGTGTTAATACTCTACTTCCAGGTACCTGTCCCTGTACATCACGGAGGTCATGGGATCTTTCCCCCCGGGGGGGGGATCTCTTCCTTTTTCGGCTGGCGAGTACGCAGGCGTGTTGGTTTTTCAGGTGCTCTGAAAACTCTCTCTCTCTCCTATTTTATTTGATTTATTAGTCTCAATTTCAATTAGATTGTATTATATCATAGTTAGTAAAATAAGTTTTCCTCCCTAGATCGGTGCTACTACTGTTTATTTTCCTTTCCCTTCCCGTTTTCAAGGGGGGGGGGGTCAGGGAGGGGGCCCAAGGGCCTACTGTCCCTGTCACAGGCATAGATTGGTCCGGATAACCCCATGACAAGGAGATGAAGTGGGGATCTGGTACTGTAAGTCCTAGTTCCTGAACAAAAGAAAAGGAGTTGCAGCAGTAGAGAAGAGTAGTTTCTGCATAGGATGCTATAGCTCGTAAGTCATTTTAAGAAGGTTCAGTCTGTCTGGTTCTCATATTTGTGTACTCAGGAAGAGACTGTCCGCGTCAGTTTGGAGTTGCCCTCACCTTTGGTTGACAAGGAATGGGTCTATGTATGCTGTCATGGCTGTGAGGCTGCTCTTGCTTCAGGGCAGCACTGGTACTAATATGAAGCAGCTGCCTGAGGCTGACAGTGTGGTCTTGGGGCAGAGAAATAAGGTTTTTGTTGGGATGTGAGTGTGCCTGTGAATGCACACCTACCTGTGAGCATTTCACTGCTGCACTGGTTAAACATAAGACTTCTATACAATAAACATAGAATCACAGAATCATAGAATCATAGAATCACCAAAGTTGGAAAAGACCTCTAAGATCATCCAATCCAACCACCCACCTATCACCAATATTTCCCACTAAACCATGTCCCTCAGTACAACATCTAAACATTTATTGAACACCTCCAGAGATGGTGACTCCACCACCTCCCTGGGCAGCCCATTTCAGCGCCTGACCACTCTTTTGGAGAAGTATTTCCTAACATACAGCCTGAATCACCCCTGGCACAAGTTGAGGCCATTCCCTCTAGTCCTATTGCTAGTTACCTGGGAGAAGAGGCTGACCCCTACTTCACCACAACCTTCCTTCAGGTAGTTGTAGAGAGCAATAAGGTCACCCTGTCATGGTTTTGTGATTTTTGTTATCGGTATTCCACTTCATAGAATCATAGAATCATAGAATCACTCAGGTTGGAAAAGACCTTAAAGATCATCAAGTCCAACCGCAACCTAACCATACTACCCCAACTCTAACAACCCTGCGCTAAATCATGTCCCTGAGCACCACATCCAAATGGTTTTTAAACACATCCAGGGATGGTGACTCAACCACCTCCCTGGGGAGCCTATTCCAGTGTTTAATCACCCTTTCTGTAAAGAAGTTTTCCTGATATCCAACCTAAACTTACCCTGGTGCAACTTAAGGCCATTTCCCCTTGTCCTGTCAACTGTCACCAGTGAGAAGAGACCAACCCCACTCTCGCTGTAAGCACCTTTCAGGTACTGGAAGAGAGCATTAAGGTCTCCCCTCAGCCTCCTCTTCCCCAGACTAAGCAGCCCCAGTTCCTTTCGTCTCTCCTTGTAGGGCATATTCTCCAAGCCCTTCACCAGCCTTGTTGCCCCTCTTTGGACCTGCTCCAGCACCTCAATGTCCTTTCTGTACTGAGGTGCCCAAAACTGAACACAGTACTCAAGGAGAGGCCTCACCAGTGCTGAGTACAGAGGCAGGATGACTACCCTAGTGCTGCTCACCCCACCATTCCTGATCCAAGCCAGGATGCCATTGGCCTTCTTGGCCACCTGGGCACACTGCTGGTTCATATTCAGCCAACTGTCCATCAGTACACCAAGGTCCCTTTCCATCAGGCAGCTTTCCAGCCACTCCTCCCCAAGCCTGTAGGGGAGGACTTGACACTTGGCCCTATTGAAACTCATACAGTTAACCTTGGCCCATCGATCCAGTCTATCCAGGTCCCTCTGTAGTGCCCTTCTTCCCTCAGACAGATCAACACTCCCTCCCAACTTGGTGTCGTCTGCAAACTTACTGAGGGTGCACTCAATCCCCTCATCAAGATCGTTAATAAAGATGTTAAATACAAGCGGCCCCAGTACCGAGCCCTGGGGGACACCGCTCGTGACCGGCAGCCAGCTGGATTTAACTCCACTGACCACAGCTCTTTGGGCCTGGCCATCCAGCCAGTGTTTCACCCAGCAGAGCGTATGCCCGTCCAAACTGTGGGCAGCCAGCTTCTCCACGAGGATGTTGTGGGGGACAGTGTCAAAGGCTTTACTGAAGTCCAGGTAGACCACATCGACAGCCTTACCTTCTCAAAACCATCTCATCATGGATCATTCAGGGCCTATTCTGTTCCCCATCCCTATCTACCAGCACAAGGGGCTGTATTCTCAGGGAGTAACAAGTCTTACTATTAAAGACTGAGGCAGAGAAGGCATTAAGTACCTCAGCCTTATCCTGATCCTTGGTCACCAAGTTGCCCTCGGCATCCAACAAGGGATGGGCCTTTATTAAGTCCACCACTATATGTATATGCTATATGTATATACAATAAACTGAAAATACTGATGGAAATGCCTATCTGGTGTCTAAATACAATTTGACATGAATTGGACATTGAAAGTTATGTCCCAGAGGAAGTTGCTAACTTTACAGAACATGAATTTTAAACAGGCTTCCAGTCTCTCCCTTGAATCCCTTATACATTTTTTGAATGCTCATTCGATGATCGTGTTGTCAAACTCGGTCAATGTACTCCTCGTAATTTCACTCAGTATCTGTATTTATAATATTTTGAGGAAGATATCATAGAATCATAGAGTCATAGAATCACTGAATGGTCTGGGTTGAAAAGGATCTCAAAATCATCTAGTTTCAACCCCCTGCTATGTGCAGGGTCGTCAACCACCAGCCCAGGCTGCCCAGAGCCACATCCAGCCTGGCCTTGAATGCCTCCAGGGATGGGGCATCCACAACCTCCTTGGGCAACCTGTTCCAGTGCGTCACCACCCTCTGTGTGAAAAACTTCCTCCTAATATCTAACCTAAACCTCCCCTGTCTCAGTTTAAAACCATTCCCCCTTGTCCTATCACAATCCACCCTCGTAAACAGCCGTTCCCCCTCCTGTATATAAGCTCCCTTCAAGTACTGGAAGGCAGCAATGAGGTCTCCCAGAAGCCTTCTCTTCTCCAAGCTAAACAAGCCCAGTTCCCTCAACCTTTCCTCATAGGAGAGGTGCTCCAGCCCTCTGATCATCTTAGTGGTCCTCCTCTGGACTCGTTCCAATGTGGTGGAGGAACCATGTACCTTGCTTCATCATGATGAGCCTGATGAACCCCTGGTGGCATCACAGACACTTGATGAGAATCACGATTATCAAAAGCCTACTAAAGGGGCTGATCAAATTGATTTGCTCCCTACCTGTAACATTCAATATCTCAGCTATTAAAAGCAGACATCCTCCAGCTTGAACAAGTGACAACAGTAAGACTATGTCGCATATTGCCTTGTGGAGTTACCTATGTGAACATGCAGAAGATATGAAGAAGTGGCATAAAAAACCCACTCCTGAACATTAAGCACAGGTAAAACAATTACAAAACAGATCAACCACCAAGGAGAACTCCAAAAAGGTGATTGCTCCAGTTGCTGTGGGACATGGCAAAAGCTGTAAAGGTCCTGATCATGACTCAAGGGAGGAGAAAGATAGAGGGAACAAATAGAGGGGCCTTGCCCCCAGCTGAGGGAGGGAAGGGATAACAGAGTGTATTGGACTGTGTGGATTCGATGGCCTGGCACATCAGAATCACAGAAATATAAGGCCCTGGTGGACACTGGTGCACAGTGCACTCTAATGCCCTCGAGGCATGAAGGGACAGAATCAATGCATGCTTATGGAGTGACTGGGGGTTCCCAAGAATTGACTGTGTTGGAGGCCGAAATAAGCCTCACTGGTAGAGACTGGCAAAAGCACCCTATTGTGACTGGCCCAGGGGCTCCCTGTATACTTAGTATTGATTACCTCAGAAGGGGATATTTCAAGGATCCCAAAGGGTATCGATGGGCCTTTGGAATAGCTGCTGTAGACACAGACAACATTAAGCAGTTGTCTGTTCTGCCTGGCCTATCGGAAGATCCATCTGTTGTGGGGTTGGTACAAGTGGAAGAGCAACAGGTACCGATTGCTACAAAAACGGAGCACAGATGGCACTACTGCACCAACAGGGATTCTTTGCTCCATATTCATAAGTTGATTAGTCAAAACAAACATCTCTCTTTTCTCTCTTTGCTCCCTGTCTGCTTCACCTACAGCAATAGCATAAGGACTTCAATTTTGGAAACTCTCTATCTTTTTTTATTTATTTATTAGATTCAATTCCAATTATATTGTATTAAACTGTATTTTCTCACATTCTGCAATTATATTTAGCAAACTAAGTTTTTTCCCTTACCTCATTGCCATTGTTTTCTTCATCTAGGACCCTGTCCCTACATTTTCCCTCCCTCTCCTCAGCCCCCTACACTTCTTGGGGCGTGGATTTGTGGATCATTTCACCCCCTTGTCATGGACACTGGTCTGAAACAGGCCGAACCATGATAGTGACTCATGCTGGAGTCGATAAAATCGAATTACCTGGAAAAAAAATGGCTGTTGAAATACTGCACAATTTAAAGTTATAGCAAGTATTTGCAATTGTCAACGGTTTACAGGCTGGTTCGGCCCGGTTCCGTGACTAGCGGGGTGGAGGGATTTCCCAAAATCCGCGCCTCCGGAAAAGGGAAACAGGGGACCCCAAAATAATTAAAAATAAAGTGGCAACGATCTGAGGAGAAACAAACTAATTTACTAAATATGGTATCGGAATGCAAGATAACACACTATAATACAATATAATTAGAACTGAAGCTAATAAATCAAATATAATGAGAGAGAGAGATTGTCCAAAAGCTGGGTAGGCCTCACCATAACGCTGAGGTGAGATGCGCAGTCTGGTCGAGCAGCAGGGAGAGAGTCTGACGAAGAAGAGCTGGTCAGATGACCTACCAAGGCCTTATATCTGTTCCCCCTGAGCAGAATGATAACAGCACAGCGAACAGGCTGCTGGGGAACGTAGTTCTTCTTTTCTTCGGGGATAAGTACCCAGAACACTTTAACTCCCAGTGCACTGCATGATGTTATGATGTGGAATACTGATACCCAAAAATCATAAAACCATGACATTCCACCCCTTATTCTACATCGCTACATCATGCTTAATATATACAGACAAAAAACAATAATTAACAAGCATTAAACGCACGCACACACAAACCTATATATATATACACATGGAATTACTGACTGCACTCCCCCAACATCAAATTCCCTTGTGGTACACATTGAACATCCCCATCTTTTTGCATCACCCACCAAGTGGACCCAGGTCCCTGGGCAAAAACAGTTCCACGGAGAGGTTTGCCCTTCCCAGAAGCTGGAAGGATCCAGACCGCTTTTCCCAACATGTTCTTTACATGTACTACAGGGACCTTATCTCCCTTGACAGTATGCAGGGAGCTGGCAGGACCATCACGATTGATAGATCCTCAAGTATTGACCAACCAGGTGGCTTCTGCCAAATGCTTCTCCCAGTTCTTAAATGTTCCGCCACCCATTGCTTTCAACATGGTTTTCAACAACCCATTGTATCATTCGATTTTACCAGAAGCTGGTGCATGATAGGGGATATGATAAATCCACTCCATGCCATGATCTTTGGCCCAAGCATTTACAAGTGAATTTTTGAAACGAGTTCCATTATCGGACGCAATTCTTTCTGGAGTGCCATGTCGCCACAGGACTTGTTTCTCCAGACCCAATATGGTGTTTCGGGCGGTAGCATGGGGTGCTGCATATGTTTCAAACCACCCAGTGGTTGCCTCTACCATAGTAAGCACATAACGCTTCCCATTGCGAGATTGTGGCAAGGTGATATAATCAACCTGCCACGCCTCCCCATATTTATACTTTTGCCATCGCCCTTCCCCCCAGAGAGGTTTCATCCTCTTGGCTTGTTTAATTGTGGCACATGTGTCACAGTCATGAATAACTTGTGCAATAGCGTCCATAGTTAAGTCCACCCCTTGGTCTCTAGCCCATTTGTATGTTGCATCCCTTCCTTGATGGCCCGAAGTTTCATCGGCCCACCAAGCTAGAAATAATTCACTCTTGTTTTGCCAATCCAAGTCTATTTGAGCCACCTCAATTTTGGCAGCTCGATCTACCTGACGGTTGTTTTGTTGTTCTTCAGTAGCCTGACAATTGGGCACATGAGCATCTACATGGCGCACCTTTATGACCATATCCTTTATTCGGGCAGCAATGTCTTCCCACAGTTCAGCAGTCAAAATAGGTTTACCCATTCTTTGCCAGTTATTTTGCTCCCACTGCTGAAACCACCCCCATAAGGCATTTGCCACCATCCATGAGTCAGTGTAAAGATAAAGAATCGGCCACCTCTCCCGTTCAGCAACATCTAAGGCCAGCTGGAC
>JACDJE010000933.1:32088-45705 GCA_016647715.1 Pavo muticus
AGGGCAGCGCGCTTGGGGAGCTTTTAGGCACTCTGCAGTGCGGAAGCAAGGCTGGCTTTGGAATCTTTTCTGCTCGCTGTGGGCCGTTTTTCTGTCGGTTCGGGACCGCTGTAAGGACGGGGCCCTATGAGTGCGCTGCTGGGGGCTGCGCTGGTTTCGGTTCCGTTTGGGGTTATTTTCGGCCGTTTCGGTGCCTTTTTGGGGCCGCTGTGCGCTGCGTTGCGGTCGGTTGGTGCCGCTCGGGCGCATTGCGGGTCGGTCCCGGTGGGCGCCGCCCCGAACGGGGCCCGCGAGAGGGCGGCGGGCAGTGCCGCAACGCTGAGAGCCGCCACGAGGGGGCGCTGCACACAGCGCTCGTAAGAAAATGGCGCCGTGCCCAACGAAATGAGCTCTTCCTGTCGTAACGGGAAGTGACCGCGATCACGTGATCCCTCCAGCATTCCTCTGGTGACGTGCGCCATTTCCAAAATGGCGGCTCCAGGAGCAGCGCGGGACGCCGCCGCGTGCGGACCCGAACCCGCCGTTCTCGTGCCCGGTTCCCGGCCCCAGCGCTCACCCCGCGGCAGCCGGGAACCCCGCACTGCAGGCCGACGGGAGGACAATGGGGGATCAGGCCCAGGGTTCATGAAGAGCAGGTCCTGCCTGACCGACCCGATCCCTTCTGGTCATTGAGCACGTGGTGGATGAGGACAGGCCGTTGATGAGGTCTGCCTTGGCTTCAGCAAAGCCTTCCCCGCATCGTCTCCCGCAGCATTGTGATGGAGCAGCTGCAGCCCACGGCCGGGACAGCTGCGCTGTGTGCTGGGGGAGGAGCTGCCCGAGGGCACGCGCAGCAGGAGGAATGGGGTCACGTCCAGCTGGGCGCCGTCACAGCGCTGCTCCCAGGGGTCGGTGCTGGGCCTGCCCTCTTCAATGTCTGTATTGACGGCCTGGATGAGGGCGCTGAGAGCACCCTCAGTACGTCTGAAACCCAGTTGGCACGAGATGTTGATCTGCCCGAGGGCAGGAAGGCCCTACAGAGGGGTCTGGGCAGGGCTGGCTGGGCTGAGGCCAATGGGATGAGCTCCAGTAAGCCCAGCTGCTGCACTTTGGCCACAGCAACCCAGCGTTACAGGTGTGGGGCAGAGCAGCTGAAGGCTGTGTGGGGGAAACAGACCTGGGGGTGTTGGAGGATGCTGGGCTGAATGTGAGCCAGCAGAGTGCCCGGGTGGCCAAGAGGGCCAGTGGCATCCTGGTTGTGTCAGCTGTAGTGCAGCCAGCAGAGCGGGCAGCGATGGTCCCTCTGTGCTCAGCATGCTGTGCTCAGTCCTGGGCCCCTCAGTGCGAGGCATGGAGGTCCTGCAGTGTGTGCAGAGAAGGGAACGGAGCTGTGAGGGCTCTGGAGAACCTTACGGGCCTTCTGAGGAGCAGCTGAGGGAGCTGGGATGGGGCGGTGTGGGGCAGAGCAGCCCTCCTGGCTGTGTCCCTCCTGAAGGGAGGCTGTGGTGAGCTGGGGGTCGGCCTCTGCTCTCATGGAACAGCGATAGGATGGGAGGGAACGGCCTCGGGGTGCCCGGGGGAGATTCAGGCTGGGCTGGGTGACCTCGGAGGTCTTTTCCAACCTCGGTGGTTCTGCGGCTCCTTGTGGCAGCGCTGCTCTCCCACCCCTCTGTCTTTGCTGCTGCCCCGCAGAGCGCTGCAGGGACACGACAGGAGGACGCAGTGCCAGCAGCACAGGGACAGAACAGCACTGACTGCAGGGGATCCAATAAATAGCAAATGTAATTAATGCTCAGAGGGATTACAAAATGCTGCAGCTCAGCAAAAACTGTGACTGCAGAAGCTTATAGGCCAGGCCCTGAAACAGCACCAGGAGTGATGGCACCATTCTGTGCCACAGAGCCAAAGAGAGAGCAGAAATACCCCCACCTGTGGGTCTGGCCACAGTGGAGCAGCACCATGAGGTCCTTCTGTGGTGACCTTTAAGGACCCTGAAAGTCCCCTCCCTTTAAGGCCCAGTAGAGTTATAAGTATTTCCTGACACAGCTGGGCGGTTCTGTGCAGGAAGGAGTGCAGCAGTGCTGGAAAGTGGTAGATTCAAGTACACAGTGATGGCACAGCAGTGCCCAGCAGCACTGCAGTGACCGTAATGCTGATGGGATCCATCACTGTGGATGTGTCCCATTCCTCCATAGGACGTAGCTGTCGGCTCTGCTGCACACCCAGAGCTTCTCAGTGTTGCAGTGGGCTGAGCTGATCCCCATCCCATTCAGGTACGCACATTGGCCTCTGCCGTGTGGTTTGAACCTGAGCACAGGAGGGAGCAGAATGGGAAACCCAATCCCAAACCCATCCCAAACAGAGCCCATAAGAGATCCCACCCGGACAGACGGACGGACGCACTGACCAGTTGTTGAAGGCGCTGCCATCGGCCCATGTCCAGGGCTCGTCCCCTCCTGCCCTGTGCAGCCCAATCCAGTGGTCTCTCTGGCCCTGATACCGCAGCATGAGTTTCTGTGAACAAACCCAGGTGTGATTGGAGCCCTTGGAGCACTTTTCCCAACCCCAAACCTCAGGCCCCACCTGGCTGCAGTGCTGTGTTGGTAATGGTGTGGACAGAGCCCTCCCCCTGGAGCTGAGTGCAGGGATGGGGCGCTGCAGAGGGACCTGGATAGACTGGATCGATGGGCCGAGGCAAACTGTGTGGGTTTCAGTAGGGCCGAGTGTGAGGTCCTGCATTTTGGTCACAGCAACCCCAGGCAGCCCTGCAGGCCTGGGGAGGAGGGGCCGAAAGCTGCCTGATGGAAAGGGAGCTCGGTGTGCTGCTGGGCATGGGCTGAATGTGAGCCAGCAGTGTGCCCGGGTGGCCAAGAAGGCCGATGGCATCCTGGCTGGGATCAGGAATGGGGAGCAGGACTGGAAGTCATCCTGGCCTGCACCGGCACTGGTGAGGCCTCACCTGGAGTGCTGTGCTCAGTGTGGGCACCTCAGCACAGAAAGGACGTGGAGGTGCTGCAGCAGGTCCAGAGAAGGGCAGCAAGGCTTAGGGTGGGGTTAGGTTGGGTTGGGGCTGTTTAGTCTGGGGAAGAGGAGGCTGAGGGGAGACCTCACTGCTCTCTGCCAGTACCTGAAAGGTGATGGCAGTGAGATTGGGTTGGTCCCTTCTCACTGCTGACAGGTGACAGGACGAGGGGAAATGGCCTCCAGTTGTGCCAGGGGAGGTTTGGGTTGGATCTCAGGACAAAATTCTTCACAGAAGGGGTTGTTAAGCACTGGGATGGGCTGCCCGGGGAGGTGGTTGAGTTGGATGTGGTGCTCAGGGCCGTGAAGTAGCAGAGGGCTGTTAGTTAGGGCCGGATGGTTGGGTTGTGGTTGGACTCGATGATCTTTGAGGTCTTCTCCAACCCAAGCAATCATGGATGAGGACGTGACGCTGTCCCTGCTCAGCCCGGTGCTTTCCCCACAGGCTCCTCGTGGCTTTGCCATTGGGCCAATTGGGGGGCTGCACCAACTGCTCCCGGTGCCCCCAAGTGTGGGTTTCCCAGCCCCGTGCTGCACTGCGGCTCACGCCCCGCTCTCACCATCTCCTCCTCCGTGTCTATGGTGGCCAGGGAAGCTCCGAGGCGCTGGCAGTGCTCCCTGCTGCTGTTCCAGTCGCCCTCTGTGTCCGAGAAATAATAGCATTTCCCTTGGAAGCTGATGGTGTCATTGGGGCACACGTGGGAGAAGTGCGGGCGAGGTGAGCACTGCTTGTGCCAGACCCCTGCAGGCAGACAAGAGGACAAATGAGAGGCAAAGAGCTGCAATAAGACTTGCATTCTTGCTCTGAACGTTGCCCTGCAGCAGGCGTGGGGCTGGGATGCACAGCCATAGGGCGATGCCCTCGGAATGGCTGCAGAGGTTGGGAAGGTGGAGCAGAAGGTGGTTTGGGGCACCAGGTGGGCACCCCAGGAGGTGGGATGGGGGCTGTGCTTGGGGGCAGCTCAGGGCGCTGGGAAACCCCATCGGCCCCCGTCCTACAGCCACAGCGGGGATGTGGGGGCACTCACCGCTCCCAAGCGCCAGCGTGATGATGATGAGGATCACCAGCACTCCACTCACAAAGAACAAAAGGGCTCTTTTCCTTCTGCCCACGCTCCATTTGCAGCCTGGTGGGGCAGAGAGCAGGTGGGGTCGGGCTCCCTTCCCCCATTCAGCCCTTTCCTGCTGCGTTCCAGCAGAGGATCACAGATTCTGTTCTCTTACCCCATTGGGATCGCTGGGTTTCGTCTCCTGGGCTGGGCGGCTTTGCTTCCTGCTGTGGGGACTTTGGCTGTCGATCTCCTGTTGGCATCGTGGGGAAGTGTTGGATGGTGGAGCTGAGAGCTGCCAGCCCTGCTGTGGGAGCTGGGAGGGAGAGAGGAGCTGCTGGATGTGACTGCAGGTATTACAGAGGGTTCAAAGCAAAGCAGTGCCTTATCTGCATCCAAAGCTGAAGGGTCCAAATGGACCCAAGCTACCCCAGATGAGCCCTAAATGGATCCAAATGGCCACAGTTGGCCCAGAGATGGGGACAACCTGCCCAAATTGTGCAGAAATGGCACCAAATTGTCTCAAAAGAGACAGAAACAGCCCCAGAATGCCCCCAGATCAGACCAAAACAGCCTTAGAGTGACCCAAACTGACGTGGAATGGGCCCCAATGGGCAGAAATGTCCCCAAAGGCATCAGAATGGCCTCAAAAGGACAAGGAATGGGTCCTCGAGGCCCCCCAATTGACCCCAAAAGCCCAAGAGTGACCCAAAGGGCCCCAAAACTGACTGAGGTGGACATAATGGCCCCAGAACAGCTCAGAATGAACTGAAACGTCCTCAGTTGGCCTCAAAATGGACACAGCTGGTTTCAAAATAACCCCATACTGAGCCCAAGGTAACCCCAAATGACCCTAACACGGCCCTGCATGGCCCTGAACGGCCCTCAAGTGGTCCAAATGGCACCAAAACATCCCCAAATGACCCCAAAATGCTGCCGAGAGTGGCTCCCAAATGGCCGATCAGCCCCCGATTGCCCAGAGCAGCACTTACAGCCCCAAATAACCCCAAATTGTAGTGACACGGCCCCAACACAGCGGACATCCCCTAAACAGCCGCGGTGGCACGAAGCCATCCCGAAGGGACCTAAAGTTGTCCCGAAAGGGCCCAAATTCGGAGCGGGCAGGAAGGGGTTAAGCGAGGGGGCGTGGCTTCCGGTCTGTGCGAACCAATCAGCGGCAGGGCGTGCGCGGCGCTGCGCTCTGTCGGCCGAGTTGGGAATGCGGCGCCGCCATTTGTTACGGGCCGGACTTAAAGCGGCCGCGCGTCATTGTGCGGGAATGGAGAGCGCAGTGCGGTGGTGCGGAGCGCTGCGGGCCAAGTCTCCGAATGTCTCAGCGACGGCCGCGCTCCGCGTTGCGGGTGGCCGCGGCCCGGCCTGCCGTGCGGGGCTCCCCGCGGCCGCGGGTTGAGCGGTGTGGGCGGCAACCGGGCAAGAAAACTGCGAGCTCGGGTCCGCACGCGGCGCCCCGCGCTGCTGTGGGAGCCGCCATTTTGGAAATGGCGCCGTTGCCATAGGAACGCGGAGGGGAACCACGTGATCGCGGTCACTTCCCGTTACGACACGAAGAGCTTATCACGTGACGCACGTGCGCTGTGTGCAGCGCCGCGCCTCCTGTCGGCTCTCAGCGGCGCTGCCTGCCGCCATGTTGCTCGCCCCGTTCGGGGCGCCGCCCACCGGGACCGCTCCGTGCGGTGCCGCACCGCGTTGGTTTCAATGAACCGCCCCGCAGTGAACCCCAGCGGCACCAACCGACCGCAAAGCAGCGCACAGCGGTCCCAAAAAGGCACCGAAATGACTCCAAACGGCCCCGAACCGGGCGCAGCCCCCAGCAGCGCACTCATAGAGCCCCGTCCGTACAGCGGGTCCGAACCGACAGAAAAACGGCCCACAATGCGGAGATTCCAAAGCCAGCCTTCCTTCCGCAGCGCACACAGCGCCCCACAGGCCCTCCCCTTCCCCTCTCGCTTTCCCCGTTCCCATCTCCCCTCCCGTATCTCCTTTTCCCTTCCCTTCCCCTCCCCATCCGTACCGGCTGCCACGCCCGGTCCGTAGCACAGCTCTGCTTCCCGAGGAATGTCTTAATGACCCGCTCTGCGATTGAACGGGCACCGGGCGTGGGCGGGGTGTTGTAACGATTGACCAATAGCAGAGCAGAATGGCGCTTTCCGGAATGCTCCGATTGGCTGCGCTGTGTGGTGTCACCGCTGTCCCTGTCCGGGACACAGCGCTCCTCCAGGGATGCTACTTCAAGCGCGGCGCCTGAAGCTCTGAGTAAACGGAGGTGGAGAAAGGCCGAGGCCGGGCGGGCCTTGTAACGATTCACCAATAGCGGAGCAGCACGGCGCTTTCTGGAATGTTCTGACTGGCTGCGTCCGTGCATGCTGCTGTGTGTCCGGAAATGTTGCAATGTTTCTGGCTGCCGCCATGTCGGAGTGCCGCTGTGTGTCCGTGAGTGCCGCCATGTTGGAGTGCCGCTGTGCCCGGCCGGCCCGCAGCCGCCGTGCTTTGTGACCCCGCGGCTCTCAGCACTCACACTCGGGCCGTTTCCGTCCCTCCTCCTCCCGCTGCTGTGCCGGCTCCGCTCCACCTTCCCCGAGCTCAGGAGCTGCCCTCTCAATGCGTTGTTTCTGCAGCAGGACGAGACCGGCAGTTTTATTTCACGCTCCCCGCTGCCATAGCAATTTTCGGGGCTCTTTCTGCTTGACTGGGGGGTCTCTGATCGATTTCACCACTCGTCCTCCGGACGAACCTTCCCTCGGTGGATGGGTGCAGCCGTTTACAGCCACAGAGGGGAGGTGGCTGCAGTTGGGTCTGGGCACAGGGAATCACAGAATCCCAAGTTGGAAAGGACCTGCAAGACCATCCGGTCCAGCCGCCCTCCCATCCCCATTGCTGCCACCAGCACTAAACCAGATCTCGTAGCTCCTCATCCAGGCGCCTCTTGAGCACTGCCAGGGACGGCCACTCCACCACCTCCCTGGGCAGCCATTGCAGTGCCTGACCGCTCTGGGAGAGAAAAAGCTTTTCCTCATGTCCAACCCTAACCTCCTCTGGTACAACTTGCGGCCATTTCCTCAAGTCCTGTTTGTTGCCTGGGAGAAGAGGCTCCTCATCACAGCTTCCCTTCAGGTAGAGTGTAATGAGGCCTCCCCTGAGCTCCTCTTCTCCAGACTCCAGGTCCTCCTTGTCCCATTGGGGTCCCCACATCCCATTGATGTCCCAGTGCCCCACTGGGGTCCTCCATGTCCCATTGGGTCCCCGTGGTGTCCCCACTCCCTTCAGGTAGTCATAGAGAGCAATGAGGCCTCCCCTCAGCCTCCTCTTCTCCAGGCTGAACAATCCCAGCTCCCTCAGCCGCTCCTCATAAGCCCCCATTGTGCTCCAGACCCCTCCCTAGTTTCGTTGCCCTTCTCTGGACACGCTGCAGGGCCTCGATGTCTTTCTTACAGTGAGGGGCCCAAACTGAACCCAGCACTCGAGGTGCGGCCTCACCAGTGCTGAGTACAGGGGATGATCACCTCCCTGCTCCTGCTGCCCACACTGTTTCTAATGCAGGCCAGGATGCTGTTGGTCCTCTTGGCTACCTGGGCACACTGCNGCGCTCCACTCCCAAAGAACAAAAGGGCTCTTTTCCTTCTGCCCACGCTCCATTTGCAGCCTGCTGGGGCAGAGAGCAGGTGGGGTCGGGCTCCCTTCCCCCATTCAGCCCTTTCCTGCTGCGTTCCAGCAGAGGATCACAGATTCTGTTCTCTTACCCCATTGGGATCGCTGGGTTTTGTCTCCTGGGCTGGGCGGCTCTGCTTCCTGCTGTGGGGAATTTGGGTGGTGTTCTCCTGTTGGCATCGTGGGGAAGTGTTGGATGGTGGAGCTGAGAGCTGCCAGCCCTGCTGTGGGAGCTGGGAGGGAGAGAGGAGCTGCTGAATGGGACTGCAGGTATTACGGAGGGTTCAAAGCAAAGCAGTGCCTTATCTGCATCCAAAGCTGAATGGCCCAAATGGGCCCAAACTGCACCAAATGAGCCTAAATGGATCCAAATGGCCGCAGTTGGCCCAGAAATGGGGACAGCCTGCCCCGTATGCACAGAAATGGCACCAAATTGACTCAAAAGAGATAGAAACAGCCCCAGAATGCCCCCAGATCAGACCAAAACAGCCTTAGAGTGACCCAAACTGATGTGGAATGGGCCCCAATGGGCAGAAATGGCCCTGGGATGGCCCCAAAGGCATCAGAATGGCCCCAAAACGACTCGGAATGGGTCCTCGAGGCTCCACAATTGACCCCGAAAGCTCAAGAGTGACCCTAATGCCCCCAAAACTGAGGTGGACATAAATGGCCCCAGAACAGCTCAGAATGAACTGAAATGGCCTCAGTTGGCCTCAAAATTGACACAGTTGGCTTCTAAATAACCCCAGATTGAGCCCAAGGTAACCCCAAATGACCCCAACACGGCCCTGCATGGCCCTGAACGGCCCTCAAAAGGTCCGAATGGCACCAAAACATCCCCAAATGACCCCAAAATGCTGCCGAGAGCGGCTCCCAAATGGCCGATCAGCCCCCGATTGCCCAGAGCAGCACTTACAGCCCCAAATAACCCCAAATTGTAGTGACACGGCCCCAACACAGCGGACATCCCCTAAACAGCCGCGGTGGCACGAAGCCATCCCGAAGGGACCTAAAGTTGTCCCGAAAGGGCCCAAATTCGGAGCGGGCAGGAAGGGGTTAAGCGAGGGGGCGTGGCTTCCGGTCTGTGCGAACCAATCAGCGGCAGGGCGTGCGCGGCGCTGCGCTCTGTCGGCCGAGTTGGGAATGCGGCGCCGCCATTTGTTACGGGCCGGACTTAAAGCGGCCGCGCGTCATTGTGCGGGAATGGAGAGCGCAGTGCGGTGGTGCGGAGCGCTGCGGGCCAAGTCTCCGAATGTCTCAGCGACGGCCGCGCTCCGCGTTGCGGGTGGCCGCGGCCCGGCCTGCTGTGCGGGGCTCCCCGCAGCCGCGGGTTGAGCGGTGTGGGCGGCAACCGGGCAAGAAAACTGCGAGCTCGGGTCCGCACGCGGCGCCCCGCGCTGCTGTGGGAGCCGCCATTTTGGAAATGGCGCCGTTGCCATAGGAACGCGGAGGGGAACCACGTGATCGCGGTCACTTCCCGTTACGACACGAAGAGCTTATCACGTGACGCACGTGCGCTGTGTGCAGCGCCGCGCCTCCTGTCGGCTCTCAGCGGCGCTGCCTGCCGCCATGTTGCTCGCCCCGTTCGGGGCGCCGCCCACCGGGACCGCTCCGTGCGGTGCCGCACCGCGTTGGTTTCAATGAACCGCCCCGCAGTGAACCCCAGCGGCACCAACCGACCGCAAAGCAGCGCACAGCGGTCCCAAAAAGGCACCGAAATGACTCCAAACGGCCCCGAACCGGGCGCAGCCCCCAGCAGCGCACTCATAGAGCCCCGTCCGTACAGCGGTTCCGAACCGACAGAAGAACGGCCCACAATGCGGAGATTCCAAAGCCAGCCTTCCTTCCGCAGCGCACACAGCGCCCCACAGGCGCTGCCCTCCCCTTCCCCTCTCACTTTCCCCGTTCCCAGCTCCCCTCCCGTATCTCCTTTGCCCCTATCGCTCCCCACCGGTACCTGCTGCCCTGCACGGTCTGGGACACAACGCTGCTCCGCAAGGCGTGCTTTAATCATCCGCTATGCGATTAAATGGGAGCCGGGCGGGGCGCTGTGCTGGTTCACCAGTAGCAGAGCAGTTCGGCTCGCTTCCGGAATGCTCCGATTGTCTGCGCTGCGCTATGACTTTTGTCGGAATGTTTTGGCTCGCAGTCATTGATTCACGTGTCCGCTTTGTCCATGAGTGCCGCCGTGCTTTGTGACCCCGCGGCTCTCAGCACTCACACTCGAGCCGTTTCCGTCCCCTCCTCCTCCCGCTGCTGTGCCGGCTCCGCTCCACCTTCCCCTTCCCCTGAGCTCAGGAGCTGCCCTCTCAATGCGTTGTTTCTGCAGCAGGACGAGACCGGCGGTTTTATTTCACGCTCCCCGCTGCCATAGCGATTTTCGGGGCTCTTTCTGCTTGACTGGGGGGTCTCTGATCGATTTCACCACCCGTCCTCCGGACGAACCTTCCCTCGGCAGATGGGTGCAGCCGTTTACAGCCATAGAGGGGAGGTGGCTGCAGTTGGGTCTGGGCACAGGGAATCACAGAATCACAAGTTGGAAAGGACCTGCAAGACCATCCGGTCCAGCTGCCCTCCCATCCCCATTGCTGCCACCAGCACTAACCCAGATCTCGTAGCTCCTCATCCAGGCGCCTCTTGAGCACTGCCAGGGACGGCGACTCCACCACCTCCCTGGGCAGCCATTGCAGTGCCTGACTGCTCTGGGAGAGAAAAAGTTCTTCCTCATGTCCAACCTAAACCACCTCTGGTACAACTTGTGGCCATTTCCTCGGGTCCTGTTTGTTGCCTGGGAGAAGAGGCCAAACCCCTCCTCATCACAGCCTGCCTTCAGGTAGAGTGCAGTGAGGCCTCCCCTGAGCTCCCCTTCTCCAGACTCCAGGTCCTCCTTGTCCCACTGGGGTCCTCCATGTCCCATTGGGTCCCCATGGTGTCCCCACTCCCTTCAGGCAGTCATAGAGAGCAATGAGGCCTCCCCCGAGCCTCCACTTCTCCAGACTCCAGGTCCTCCTTGTCCCATCGGGGTCCCCATGTCCCATTGATGTCCCAGTGCCCCATTGGGGTCCTCCATGTCCCATTGGGTCCCCATGGTGTCCCCACTCCCTTCAGGCAGTCATAGAGAGCAATGAGGTCTCCCCTCAGCCTCCTCTTCTCCAGGCTGAACAATCCCAGCTCCCTCAGCCGCTCCTCATAAGCCCCCATTGTGCTCCAGACCCCTCCCCAGTTTCGTTGCCCTTCTCTGGACACGCTGCAGGGCCTCGATGTCTTTCTTGCAGCGAGGGGCCCAAAACTGAGCCCAGCACTCGAGGTGCGGCCTCACCAGTGCTGAGTGCAGGGGGATGATCACCTCCCTGCTCCTGCTGCCCACACTGTTTCTAATGCAGGCCAGAATGCCGTCGGCCCTCTTGGCCACCTGGGCACGCTGCGGGCTCGTGTTCAGCCGAGCACCAACCAGCACCCCCAGGTCCCTTTGCAGGGCGTGTTTGTGGGATTCAGGTTTGCTCGGAAACTCTCTCTTTCCTATTTTATCTGACTTATTAGTCTCTATTTCAATTAGATTGTATTGTATCATAGTAAAATAAGTTTTCCTCCACAGATCGTTGCCACTGTTTTTTTTCCCTTTCCTTGAAAAAGAACCCAGCTTCCATCTCCCTGCCCCTTTTTTTCCCTTTCCCTTCTCATATTTGGGGGTCGGGGAGGGGGCCCACGGGCCTACTGCCCCCCCCTGTCACAGGCACAGATTGGTCTAGTTAGCTCTGTGACAAAGCATAACGTAGCTGTGGGCCAGTAACGTAGCTGTGGAAGCGTAACGCAGCTGTGGAATCATAGCGTAGCTGTGGAAGAGTAACGAAGCTGTGGAAGAGTAACGGAGCTGTGGAATCATAGTGTAGCTGTGGTAGAGTAACGTAGCTGTGGTAGAGTAACGCAGCTGTGGAATCATAGCGTAGCTGTGGAAGAGTAACGTAGCTGTGGAAGAGTAACGCAGCTGTGGAAGTGTAACGGAGCTGTGGAAGTGTAACGGAGCTGTGGAAGAGTAATGGAGCTGTGGAAGAGTAACGCAGCTGTGGAATCATAGCGTAGCTGTGGAAGAGTAACACAGCTGTGGAATCATAGCGTAGCTGTGGTAGAGTAACGCAGCTGTGGAATCATAGCGTAGCTGTGGANCAACGGGAGCGGCACCGAACCGCCCCGGCCCCGCAGCGGCTCCGGCCGCCCCGCACCCGCCGCGCTCGGAGCGGCGCGCTGCGCTCAGCGGCGGAACAGCGCCCCCTGCTGGACAGAGCGCCACGGTCCTCCACGAGGAGGACGAATAGAGATATCTAAGTCTATACGTGTCTGCATGTGTCTGTATGTGTCTGTATGTGTCTGTGTGTGTCTGTGTGTGTCTGTATGTGTCTGCGTGTGTCTGCGTGTGTCTGTGTGTGTCTGTATGTGTCTGTATGTGTCTGCATGTGTCTGTATGTGTCTGCGTGTGTCTGCGTGTGTCTGCATGTGTCTGTGTGTGTCTGCATGTGTCTGTGTGTGTCTGCGTGTGTCCGCATGTGTCTGCGTGTGTCTGTATGTGTCTGTGTGTGTCTGTATGTGTCTGTATGTGTCTGCATGTGTCTGTATGTGTCTGCATGTGTCTGTGTGTGTCTGTATGTGTCTGTGTGTGTCTGCATGTGTCTGTATGTGTCTGCATGTGTCTGCATGTGTCTGTATGTGTCTGTGTGTGTCTGCATGTGTCTGTATGTGTCTGTATGTGTCTGTATGTGTCTGTATGTGTCTGTGTGTGTCTGCATGTGTCTGCATGTGTCTGCATGTGTCTGTATGTGTCTGTATGTGTCTGCATGTGTCTGCGTGTGTCTGCGTGTGTCTGTATGTGTCTGTATGTGTCTGCATGTGTCTGTGTGTGTCTGTATGTGTCTGTGTGTGTCTGTATGTGTCTGTATGTGTCTGCATGTGTCTGCATGTGTCTGTATGTGTCTGCATGTGTCTGTGTGTGTCTGTATGTGTCTGTATATGTCTGCATGTGTCTGCACGTGTCCGTATATGTCTGCATGTGTCTGCATGTGTCCGTATGTCTGCACGTGTCTGCACGTGTCTGCATGTGCCTGCAGGTGTCTGTACGTGTCTGCATGTGTCTGTATGTGTCCGTATGTCTGTATGTCTGCATGTGTCTGTATATGTCTGCATGTCCCTGCATGTGTCTGCGTGTGTCCGCATGTGTCTGTATGTGTCCACATGTGTCTGTATATGTCTGTATGTGCCTGTATATGTCTGTATGTGTCTGCATGTGTCCATATGTCTGCATGTGTCTGTATACGTCTGCATGTCCCTGCATGTGTCTGCATGTGTCCACATATGTCTGCATGTGCCTGTATATGTCCGTATGTGCCTGTATGTGTCTGCACGTGTCCGTATATGTCTGCATGTGTCTGTACGTGTCTGTGTCTGCATGTATCTGCATGTGTCTGTATGTCTGCACGTGTCTGTATGTGTCTGCATGTGCCTGCAGGTGTCTGTACGTGTCTGTACGTGTCTGCATGTGCTTGTATATGTCCACACGTGTCCGCATGTGTCCGCATGTGCCTGTATGTGTCCATATGTGCCTGTATGTGTCTGCATGTGTCCGTATGTCTGCATGTCTGCATGTGTCTGTATATGTCTACATGTCCACATGTGCCTGCACGTGTCCGCATGTTGTTGCCTCTGGCACCCGCCGTGTTCCCAGGCCGCCCCGCCACGGGCTCTCGCTCAGAGCTCGCTACGGCCCCAGCCACACAGACACCAACACGGAGGACGTAGCAAAGGGCGTTTATTGCAGGGAGATGGCAGCCCGTACACTCTACATATCTTCTATGGACGTCATCTACGTCCTTCAAGCACGCCTCGTACATTATTCACAGGCCGGGGGGGGGGG